>OU343161.1:153089716-153388003 GCA_910595825.1 Philhelius pedissequus
TACTTTATTTGCTTCCAAATTATCAGTCATATATTGGGGTCCTATCGAGTACTCCAACAACTTAAAAATTCTCGCTCTGCTTCCCCTCGCTCTCTGTTCTGCTTCTTGGTAACCCTCGGCCTTTAGTTGGGACAGAATCTGTGAACATTTGGTATGCCCGTCTCCGTCATTTATCATACGCGCATCCCAGTGTAAACCGGGATGTTGTTTACCTCTTTGACCCAAAAAAGTTGTTTTTCCAGTAGAATTTTGGTGAGTTCATGAGGCAGCCTGGTGTTATTATATTCGAACATTGTTTTCTTAACATTTTTTTTTTTTTTTTTTTTTTTTTTTTTTTTTTTTTTTTTTTAGAAAAATTTATTTATTCATTCTTTTTTCATTTCCAACTTAAAACTAGTACAAGAGTAATACAAAATAAATAATAGTTATCATTCTTTAACTTGCAAGTTAGTGATGAATGATACATTGGTGAATTAATTTTACAATAATTAGAAACTGTTGTGGGGTAACAATCAGCAATATAATAATAATAAGATTCAAAAGTTAAGGAGGATGAATAAATATTTCAGAGATAGTTAAGACTGATATCGAAAAATAAATACAAATTCATCAAAAAATTCAGAAGAAAATAACAGCAAATGATACATTTTATGATTTTATAATTTATGATACATATTTCAACAATAGTTTTCAATAGAATTTATGTCAATTGTGAAAAGCCAGTCTTTTACTTTTTTTAAGAAAGAGTTTAAGTTTTGAATTGTTCTGATAGACAGAGGTAATTTATGAAATGACTTTGGTGCTGCGACAGTATAAAAGTTAGAGAAATGAGTTTTGTAGGCAGTGGGTTCATTTGCAAGGTGCATGCAGTTTATTCTTAAATTATATAGCTGCGAGTTTCTACTAGGAATATTTCCGCTTTGCTTGAAAAATTCTTTAAGAACTTTAAAAATATAAAGATGTCTCATAGGTAGAATTCGCAATTCCTTGTATAAAGACCAACTTTCAGTATAACGATTTTTGTTGCAAATAATTCGAATAA
Source organism: Philhelius pedissequus (assembly GCA_910595825.1). Classification (NCBI taxonomy): domain Eukaryota; kingdom Metazoa; phylum Arthropoda; class Insecta; order Diptera; family Syrphidae; genus Philhelius; species Philhelius pedissequus. The sequence continues at coordinate 153,090,759 of OU343161.1, forward strand.
GATGTTTTTGAGCAATCAATAAAGGTCTAAAAGTATTTGCATACGAACCACCCCAGCTAGATAGCCCGTATTGTAGTTTAGAGTGCGCAACATACCTTAGATGTAAGTCCAGTGTATAAAAATGTCCATCTTCAGCTCCTGTTTGGGGTGCATGACGGCAGTTTCAAAACTGTCTTCAAAAAAAAACGTTGAAGTTTATCCACCTCCTCAAACAATACCAAACCCCCAGATTTGAGCACTATAAGTTTGAATAGCTCTGCATACCGCCAGGAAAAGTTTCCACTTTGAACTTAGGGTACTATTTTGTTTACTCAGGAAACCATGTTGAGATATACATATATTCATATTAATATCCAACAATTCAAATGTCACCTTTTTCCCTCAAACTCTAGCAACTAAGCAATCTGAAAATATTTTATTATGTGCATATTATGTATGTATTAGGTATCCATTTATTTCTACCATAATATATTTTATTTTAACTCATTTTTGGATACGTCACTGAAAAGCTACATACCTATATAGTATGTAGCCCCTCATGGACTTATATGTACCTACCTATTTAACTCCAGTCAGTCTAAGGTTGCACAGTAGCTGTGTTTTATTGGGAAATTTATCCGCCGTAAGTTTATCCGTCGTAGCATTTTACATACAACTCCCTACGGTCGATAAAAATCCAAAGTAGAAGCTACGGTGGATGGCCAGTTGACGTTCAGTCGAGTCTTGATTCTGATTTTGTTAGTTTTGTTGGTATGATTGATAATTAAATTGAATCTCGATGGATGTGTTCATGGAGTTTTAAAATTATTAATTTGATTCGTAAGACAAATCGATCTTTTGATTCTTTTTTTTAATAGTTGGCCAGTTTATATTTCTCAAATCTTAGATAACTCCATTTTTTAATAAATTATAAGCTGTTCTTCTGAAAAGTTTCTGACTTTTACTATCAAAAACTGTATTCTTTGATCAATTATTTTCTGGAGTACGTCTTAAATTCCACCTATATCTGCAATTTTGTATAGACCTAATGTCAATGAATCAATTTTAACAAATTTCGCTTTCCATTTTGAAAAAAAAAGTCAATATCTATTGAATGAATTCCGTTTTACTTTTATTTTTGACTAACTTAAGACCAATATTCGTTTTGTGTTCAATTTTTATTGATAGTTATAAATAAACGGAGTTTGGTGCAAAAAAAACATCTTTTTATTTATATCTACAAACAAGCAATTTGAGAAGACAAACCGCATTGGATGGAACTGCACTATAGAGGAATGCTCCACAGTGCGCCGCAAAATATTTATTCGTATGAAATTCTATGAGCTATAGGGCTAGGCGCGCAAATATGCAACTTTCAGTTTTACAACAGTTTGGTTGCTAAAGTGAATACCATGAGAGTGCGCGCAAATGTAGTAAGAATTCAGTCCACGATTCGAGCAACTTAAAAGTTTGCGTTTTGGCACAAATCGAACGATCGCCCCAAATAAGTTCTTCAGTTTGTATCACACCGAACTATAATGTTACTGCGCGCACATTAAATCAAAATATTGTTTGTGTGATGGTTTATCTCGTTGATTAATTTTAAGTTGCTAATGTGCGCGATCACTAGTGATTAAACTATTTCGTTTCGGAAAAATTGCATGTGAGCGCCTAGCTTAAATGCACTAAGCGGCAACTGAACTTCACAAAATGTGCTTTTTCTTCACTGTTTAATGGACGTTGGCCATGGACGGTATTCGCTTCACTACATGGACATGGACTGGGCGTACATTTTTGTGATCCATTGTTTTTTTCTGGACATGTGCATGGAAATGGCAAACCAAATGTTAACTACTTGTTCCTTACCCCGCGTATGTTAAGTGCAGTCTGATGAACGAATATTGAATTGAAAGCAAAACATAATCAGTAAATAAATTTATAAATTGACTTGAAAAATAAAATTCTAGCTATCGATCTACTCAGAAAATAAATAAAAGCATGAAATATAAAGGGGGAATGTAATGGGAGTGAATTTAAACTACGCTGTAGTGTGCGTTCAAAACCAAGAAACATTTAAAGGAAAGAAGCAAATCTCCGTCAGTTTTGTTTCCTCGTGTGAAAGGCATAGAAGATTTTTAAAGCAATACAAAGATTACCCTGTGTAAAAAGGGACTTGACCATAGTCTATGAACAAACCCATTCACTTATCATTTCATTTCTATTGGTGCAAAATGAATGTTCGAATTTAAAATTGCAAATGAAGAAAAAATGAAAACAAGAAATAAATTTGTAACATAAATTAAATATTGGTACGTTTTTCTACTTTCTATTTTATATGAATAAAAGCTAATTATTGTTCATTATTTTGATATTTTCTTAATTTTACTTTGCAAAACACTCTTTCATTACTTGTGACTGCTGTACAGGGCTACCATTTTTACAAAAATAAAAAAGCTACGGTCCATGCTACGGTCGATGCGTTTTTTTGGGATTTACTTACGGTACAATAGATAGATTCCCAATAAAACACACCTAGTATGTGGGTATACCGTTATCAAAAACAATTGAATCTCAAAACTAGGGAAAAAAAACTTTGGAAACGATTTTTATTTCATCCCAATACGACCAATTTTCACAACATACATACATCCCTTTCGAAAAACACGAACAAATATTTTTATACCTAAATACATATACCTACCTATTTTGGCAAGTGTATTAGTTTATAAAAATAATGGCGCAAAATTTTAAACGATTAAGTAATATGATAAATCATTTTTAGAATGATACTGGCTAAAAGGAGGATTTTGCTAATTTTAAACCAGTTTAGTATCATACTATTTTCTTAACATTTTACTAAAGTTAAAATCATAAAATGGCTACTTTATGTTTTTAATATCGTACTAAATCCCAATGCCACCTTGACATTTACAAACGTCTTAAAGTTGTGTTCGCTTACTTTTTTCACTATTTTAAGCGTGTTTAGTTGTACCTTATTAAGAAAATAGATTTAGTATGGTACTAGTTAAAAAGTGTTTAAAATTATGAAAATATTAGTAAAGTGCTTTAGTATTAGCAAACTGTTAAGTAGTATCATGCTAAGCCTTAACATCAGGCTGTTTAAAATTTTGCTCCATTACGTTTTGGGTACAAGATTATTATTTTCTACTTTGTGTTAGGTACCTATCTATAGAAATTTAATAAATTTTCAGCTGAGACCAGTCCCTGAATTGCAACTTTTTTTCTAAATTTAATTTCCAAGATTTAAAAAAAAATCATTAATATCGGAGCAAAGTTCGCCAAATTCCGAAAAAAATACTAGTGAGCCTTCACTACCTAACTATTTTGATTATTTAATTTTTACCAGCACACGAAAAGAATTCTCAAAACAAAATTGGATTAGAAAATAAAATCTTCAATTATTGGAAAATCTCGACCAACCAACAAAATGAACGTACACATTATATACATAAAGAATAAAGAAATACTTATATGTACATAATATGTAGGTATTCAAGAAAAATCATGTCCATTGACAACCAGAAATACTCACTGCTTGCCACTTGCTTCATATAGATATTCTTCTTTTTTGTTTGAGTGGATGTGCTTGTGCGTAACTCTATACCTGGCTATGAGATCAAATAAAATAAAATGCACGACTGCATCAGCGTTACCGCTAAAATAAAAAAATATCGTGCCACTTTTTCCAAATAAGCGTGCCATTAGCGAGCCATAATAAAAAAAATCTATTTACTTAATTTCTTATTTAGAGGTAATATAAATATTAAAAAAGATCACATGTATTCTTTTATAATACTAAAATTAAGTAAGCAAATAGGTAACTAAAACTAATGGCGCAAAATTTTAAACAACCTATTATTAAGGCATTAACACGATACTAGTTAACAAATTACTATATACATAGAAGTCTACAGTCTGTCAGATATCTTCAATTCCTCAAAGGGGCTTAAACAAGGCTGCGCTTTGAGTACTCTCTTGTTCAATCTATTTATCGATGATTTGATGGAGCATGTTGGAGGTGGGGTGAAGATTTCTACCGAAACTATACCTGGCTACTATAGGCAGATGACATCATGCATTTTGCAGACTCGCGTACAAGACTCCAAGAAATGATAGCGAAACTGGAAGAATATTGCGTCACGTGGAACTTATCTGTTAATCTGGAGAAATCAAATTTAATGATTTTTAGAAGGGGACATGGAAGCTACTCTTGGGAGGAGAAATGAAACTTTCAAAGACAGGAGATTAAAATAGTCGAAGAATTTAAGTACTTAGGAGTGACTATAACAAGTAATCTTTGCATGAAAAAACACGTCAGAGCGAAACTTCAAGAAGCCAAAGCTGCTCTTTGTATTTCATGGAGAAATTGCATCGCAAACAAAGCTATCCATCACTCTACTAAGTACAAACTCTTTCAAGCAGTAGCCAAGTCGATTATGCTTTACTCAGCGCAGGTGTGGGGCTATAACGAATACGAAGATGTTGAAAAATCGAGTTTGAAGCGAGTTTTCACTCTTCCTTCAACGACCCCAAACTACATGCTTCATATTGAAACGGGGTTACCTCCGCTGTTTATTGACACCCTTTAAGACCATTTCGATTATGTGCTCAAAATACTAAAAATAAGCTCAACAAGACTGATTAAGAGAGTGTTAGAATAACTGATCTCAAACAAACTCAACTTTGTCGGCGTTTGGTTTGATATTTCTAGTTCCTTGGATGAAACGTTTGAACTAAATTTGGAGGATCAATGGGTTTTGAATCAAACTTTGTACAGTTGTTGGCCAAATTAGATGAAAAATCATCAAAGCTTCATCAGCAAAGCCAAAGCATCACAATATAGAGAGTATTACAGCAACCTGCAGCTTGACCTAGGTCCTCAAAACTACTTTAACGATAAGAATCCCACAGAGATGATATCACTTATACTACGAGCAAGAGGGAAAATTCTGCCTCTTAACTTCAGACCACATAGATTGGACTTGCCTATCGATTGTGAAATCTGCAACATGCGCGCTAGAGAAAACGTTTCTCACTTTCTAGGCTCATGTCCGATTCTCCAAGAAATTAGACGAGATATTTTTGGAAAAAAACAGCTGACTCCAGACGAAGTCATACTAATTCTAAATGGGGCAGAAAGTTGGGAAAATTTGTACAAATTTGTTCGTTTGGCACTAAGGTATAGAAAGAGAATCGTAACAGAAAGCTTTTGATCTATATTTTCTTTTAATATCAACAAAAAAAAAAAACAAAAAAAACAGTGTATAAAATTTATATTAACTGTTATTTTATTATTTCAATCTGACCGACGGTTTTATACAAGGTCGTACCCGACTTGTATACAAACATTGTAATTTAAAATTTAAAGCCTCAATAAAGTCTAAATCTAATCTAATCTAATCTAGTAGTCTACTAACTTTTCAAAAATTTTAAACCTTTTGTTAACTAGCAAAATGTTTATTAACCAGATAGCAAAGCATTTGCAGGGTTTGAATTTTGATGAATACAATTATTGTGGTTATGCTTTGTAAATTAATTATATGTTGATGAAAAACCAACGTGTGCCCTAAATAAGTATTCGATGTTTTAATCATTTAACGTCATTATTTACAAAAAAAAATGTACACCAGCAGGATTCGATCGTGGGCCTCCGCGTGCAAGGCTAAATTACTATCAGATGATTAGCTGCGTTTTATTATCTACGGGACTGGGTCTAGGTTATTTTTAAACACGTATTACCTAAACAGCACGGGATCTAGGTTTCTATCTGGGTTTGCAAATATTAGTATTAAATTCGGCGAACAGAGAGTACATATCAGTACATAACCCAGATCGTTTTATTTTTACGGGGTGATCCATATGGATTATTGGCGATGATAAAGCACGGCTATTATGGATTTAGTACGATACTAAAAAATTACGTTGTAGCATGTTCCGGCACGAGTACGATAACTTTGGCGCCAAGATATAATAATGGTTTTTGGTAGAGGGGCTTAATTCAAGCATTTTTTACTATGGTTGTGCGGGGTCTATCTCACCTCGTTTAGGCGAGAGGGGTAGTTTTATAAAATTTACTTAAAATCTAGAAAAAAAAATATTTAAAAACAACGGCAACACTTACAGTTATAAATTATAATTTTTTAAAAAGTCAGAACTCTACAATTTATAATAAATTTTAAGTAAAGTTGTTTCAGGCAATAGTTTTTGAAATAATTGACTTCAAACTCAAAATTTATGAAAAAAAAGTTAAAAAAATCACTTTGAGTATTATTTTTCTCATGACTATAAATACCAATAAAGAAGTAATTGATGTAGTTAACTGTTCCAATTATTTTTTAATCAAACACTGAAAACTATTCGTTTCTATGTTTTCTAGTTTTTGAGAAAATTGAAAAACAAAAAAAAATAATTTTGTATCAGATGGGTGCATGTAAAGTTTTTTTTGCATTTAAAGAATCTGGATAAAAAAAATAATTGATGTTATATACATAAACGTATGTACATAGAAAAAAGAAACACTTAATAACCGCATTAACTGTAATAAAATCACAAAGGTATATATGAAATTTACGATGCAAACAGTGAGATGCCTAAGGGGGGGCATGCTGCCCCCTGCAACCCCTCTGCTTGGGCTCACTATAGGCTTTGGGGAGGGTGAAAATTTAATTATATGCAAAGTTTCTTTAAAATTAAAGAATCTTTTGGGTTTAAAGAACAAGTATAGTTTTACTATTTTTCAATGACATATCTTAAAAACTAGAAGACATAAAAAGAAGTAGTTTTCTGTGTTTAATAAAAACAATAATTGGAGCAGTTAACTACATCTATTATTTTTTTATCGATATCCATAATCATGAGAAAAATAATATTCAAAGTGATTTTTGTAAATTTTTTTTTCATAAATTTTGACTTTGAAGTCAATTATTTAAAAAACTATTGACTAAAACAACTTTATTTAAAATTAATTATAAATTGTAGAGTTCTGACATTTGAAAAAGGTATAATTTATAACTGTAAGTGTTGCCGTTCTTTTTTAATATTTTTTAAAAATTTTAAGTAAATTTTTATAAAATTGCCTCTCCCGCCTAAACGAGGGGAGATAGACCCCCCTGCCATAGTAAAAAATGCTTGTATTAAGCCCCTCTACCAAAAACCGTTATTATATCTTGGCGCCAAAGTTATCGTACTCTCCCCCATGTTCCATGTACCACAGTTCGTAGATACGTTCCATACAGCCCCTCATTGTTAGACGTTAACGATGCTTGCATTTAAGACCTTGCTTACATTTGCAATATGGTTTACTTACTTCATTGGAAACTTTGGAGGGCCTTAAACACGGTTCGCCTTTGGTTTCAATCATAGATGAGTAACACAAAGATGAGAAATTTCGGCACCTATTTTGGTTTGCCTACAAGCTAGTACCGGTGTGAAAGTGGTATTTTTGCATCTGGGTGTAGGATTAAACCACTGATCTCTATAATACACTGTGTTGTGTATTCTTTATAAGTATAACAGTTTTGTTGAGGCAATTGGATGATGAGATAAGGTGCGTTGGTACCATCGTTGTTGTCTATCCGAGTAAAAAAAGTAAGTTGAAATTGTATTCTGTACAAATAAAGTAAGAAATATTTTTGTATTTTATACAAATAAAAATAATATATGCATTAAAAATATCGCTCAAAGTGAACTCTAAAAGTAATTCGAAGATTTATAAAGTTATAGTGGCATTGTAACTGCGCACCTAGAACAATCTACATCTTTTTTGTATGAATGCGCTATCCAGTGTTTTATAGAGATCAATGGATAAAACTCATAGTTCACAACCAAACAAGTGCAAGTTTCACTACGCCACATATTGTTGTTCAATATTACATCTATTCATGGATAGAAAGTCTATGTGCAAAAGAAAACTTATAGTTAGAATTGCAATATATCTTCATTTACAAAATTTCTTCGCTTGTAACCCAATATTTCAAAAAGACGAAAGACAAAACAACTGGTGTCAAATCTTATTGTAGGTTCATTTAAATTTACATTTTATTTTATGCCCCGAAAAATTCATGTTCAGAATAGAATATTTAAAAAAATCGAAAAATGAAATTTAATTTTAAAATTTTCTACAAGATGGAAATTATATCAATCGGCTTATAAATGTCTTACAGAGTGAAAGAGATAAAGTACAGATAAGTATAAAAACTCCTAGGATTTGTTTAGTTTGAATATTGTCAGTAGCTAAAAAAAAAAGATATCAAGAGTCTGATTAGCGTAAGGTGTAGCGGAATGAACCTACGTTTCTACACAGCTCACCCAAGCTGTCAAGTAGATGAAAGGCGAAACGAACGAAAAAAATAATCGTTTAATCAGGCTCCAAAGTCAAACTGAAGTGTCATATTTTCGTTCACATTCTAAAATATATTTGACACGCCCGGCATGATAGGTTGATTTTAAAAATATGAACTCACTATCAAGCGGCTTTTCAAACATGCTAGATTGATATTAAATTGTTTGGATACCTTGTCTGAATGAGAATTATATTTGAGGATGTGAATGCATTCTTAATGGTAATGTCATTTGCAATGAAGTTATCATAAGAAGATGGATCAAAACGAGTTTTATAAGCAATAGCGGTAATTGATGGTCAAAATTCTAATGAAAAGTATTGTTTGACCACCCTTCATGTTTGCTTGTCAAACTAATTTGAAAATCTGAACGACCCAATTAATGCTCCTAGAAAATTATAGTTGTAGTAAAATATATCGTTCAGATAGCATATCTCTATAAAATATTTGGAAAAATTAAATGTTGTATAAAATAACATCCCTGTCTAAGCGTAAGTAAAACTAGCTAAGGTAACGTAGGCGTCCCTAACGCCCGCCAGCCCGAATCATACGTAATGGAGTCGGGTCACGTGATTGCGTTCACTTATATATTGGATAAGTTATATTGCGTATTAAAGTATCCGGATATATTTGTGAACGATTCGGATAGGTTGGCTGAACACAGTCAAAAACCAGAAGAAAAGTCGTCTTAAATGCAGTCTGCAGTTCTATACATTTGTCGTCGGATAGCTAGTTACAGGCCGACTAGTAAATGCCCTCTTTCCGACTTGTATGCTTAAACACGATTTGCGGACAAGCAAACCGGACTAAATGCATTAAACTTGATACCTTTTTTCTCCTTAAATTTGATTTTCGGGTAAATTTAGCGTCGTAGCGACTTAAGAAATACAGGTTCGTGATGCAAGGAGTGCCAACATTAAATCGATGTATCGCACGATACGAAAAACAAATTTGTCAGTATCGACATTTCTTTTTAAACTCGATTCTAAAAGTTGCTTGCAACTCATTTACCCTGGGGCCGAATTACCGCATTAGTTATCGAGCCATACGTGACTGAATTATGTAAATTTGGCATTACCGCTCACGTTTCGAGCAGTCTAGTACAATAATTTGACATTCTCTCATCAGTTATCGAACTGAATTTTATTCGTCAGATGAGAAGCCGACTGATAGAACGTATTTGATTTGAATTCCGGATTTATAATGCATGTAGGTATATGTATATGTACATAATATAATTTTTGGATACTTACGCAGAATTTGACAAAGACAGAGGATTGCTTTTGTCCCTTAGGAGTCTGCGCTCCATAGCTTCGTACATCTCATCTTCTGGTTGATGTGAATTAAATGTTACTTATTATGTACATATGTATATACGTATAAAAATATTTTTTAAATCCTCACCACCTGAATCGCTTGATAAAAAGAAATAATCCATTTTTAGTGGATATTTAGAAATATCCTCAAATCCTTCTAATAAAAACTGGAAACTCGCGAAAAATTTGTTCTTTTTACAAAAAAATGAAATTTGTTTGTCCAAAAATAAATTAAATGAATACAAATTTCATCTGTCAAACAAGAAAGACTCGATAAAAATCAATAGAGACTCGATGTAGTAGAATAGAATTACTACAATTTAAAATAGTTACACGATACGTTAGTCTACGAATGCCATCATGCCAAAGTGATCACTAGTTCATTCGATAACTGATGGGACTAACTCACTCGATCACTGATGCGGTAATTCGGCCCCTGGTGTGAAAGTGGACTTAGGCTAGGCCCGCTAATGCAACTTTCTGTCTGTTTTACAACAGTTTGGTTGCTAAAGTGAATACCATGGACTTATATGAGAGTGCGCGCACATGCAAAAACTATTCAGTCCGCGGTTCGAGCAACTTAAAAGTTTGTGTTTTGGCATAAATCGAACGATCGCCCAAATAATACACATAAATGTGTATACGTAACGTAGCTCGGTCATCGCCATCGCCACAGATTCATACTACGATCACAACTACAATATTTCTTTTGAAGTTTCTCAAATTAATCAAATGTTGTGTGTTTGTATTGTGCAAATGAACTTTTTATTTTGTGAAAGTGTACAGACAAAATAAATTAATATTATTAAAAAATAGAACTGTTGTTAAAAACTTCTTGGAAACAAATATTAGAAAAGTGCAATTGAATTAACGAATTCCCCGCTACGGAAATAAAAAAAACGAAATAATGGTGCATTAACGAATTGAAGATTTTTTTAGAGCTGTCAAGCAACAAAAGCCAAAGAGTCTTTGTTCGATTGCTTCAAAGAAGAAATGGTTTTAGTAGATAATCTTTTTTCTTGAAAAATTTCATGAAAACACAACATTTGAGAAACTTCAAAACTAATTTTGTAGTGTGTGAGAATCTTTGTACAAATCCGTTTTGAATACGTCTCGAGAGAAAGATTCAATACGGATCTGGTTTTCCAGAAAAAAATTGGTTTTAATTTGAATCATATCCGATTTTCAGACAAAGATCGACATTTTTTTCATTTAAGAAGGAATATGTAGCTATGTATTTTTTATGGTGATTTTTTTTTTCAAATTATAGGATTTAGATACGGATCGAATCTCTTTGTGATTATGTGTTGATTGGCAGCTTTAAAAAAAAATATTCAATTCGTTAATGCACCATTATTTATATTTTGTTTTCTAATTTCACAGCGGGGAATTCCTACATCTAATTGTACTTCTTTAATATTTGTTTCAAAGAAATTTTGGACAATATTTTTATTTTTAGTAATATGAATTTATTTCTTCTGTACACTGCCATAAAATACAAACTTCATTTGCAACACAACATTTGAGAAACATCAAAACAAACATGGAAGTGTTTCTACGAATCTGTCTAGAAATCCATTTACAATCCATCTTGAAAAAGAAATTCTATACGGATATATTTTTCCAGAAAAAAAAATTGGTTTTAATTTGAAACAAATGATTTTCAGAAAAAAAATTGTTTGCAAATCGACGGCTTACCGATATTTTTATTGAAACAAAATCAGCATTAAACACTTCTCAAACACTACAATATTTGTTTTATTTCATGGTGGGCTACTTAAATGATTTGAATGCAATTTTCTATGTGTTCTTTTGTCCAAGAGAAAAATATTTTCGTAAAATCAGCATACCACAATGCGTACTTTTTTCATTTCTTCGTTTTTCAGAAACGAACCTAAAGATTTGGAAGAAAGTTTCACTTTGTTTTTAAGTACATACTGTGCACATGAAATTTAATAGGTATAAATTATATTTCCACAATTTTGTTTAGAATTTTTAAAGAATTTAAGTGGGTAAATTGTTCTAAGTCAAATTTATTCGTTTATTCGTCGATCGTTGGTCGCTCCTATGTTAATAGTCCTTTAGGAGCAAGAAAATGTTCCAAAAAATATTTTAAGTAGATCCGCCTATTGCCACCCCCACCTTTCTTATTGTTTAGCTTTTGGAATACGACTTAAATGAAATGTTCATAGTTTATTTGTATGAACGACAGAAATTAAGAAATTCGTTTTAGTAAAATCCGCCTACTGCCACACCCGCTTATATAATTTTATAGTTTAGTCGGAAATTTGTCTGTTAATTTAGGTCGCATAATAGTTAGGTAGGTACATCTACGTATATAGAGCTACATACATCTATTTTTAGACTTGGCTTTAATTGTAAATGAAGGTACACGTTAAAAAAATAAAGAAACTAAAACTGCCGTCATTATGTTAAACGTATTATTAACAAAAATATTTTCAATATTTAAAAAAATATGTTCACATTACGATTAGGGCTTTTGTTTTGTAAATTCATTTTTATTTATTATTAACTTATAATTGTCTTAAAAGCTAGATAAAAATTCATAAAACTAGCCTAATTAACAATAACTTACAACTAATTTACTGGCCTTTTATGGGCGCTCTAAACTAAACTATATCTCTTAAAACTGATGCCTTTCGACTTAAAACTATTTTATTTAATTTTCATTTTGTCCTTTTTATTTTTACTTATAAACTACCTAAGGGTAAATAATTAAAACTGGATATAACTAACTTATACTAAAAATACTTAAAACTACCTAAATCTACTTAAAAACTAGAACAGCCACAGCAGCGTTTTTCGGGTTTGTAATTTTTTTTGTATATTTTGTAAACGCATGCAGAGACATACAGACATGGAACACATATATATATATACATACATACATATGGATACGCACATACATATACATACGCGTATGCATGCATGCACATATGCCCCGCATACCCATATTTTTTTTTATTTTTTTGGTGCCACCCCTATTGTTCCTTATACCTAATTTCCCTAAATCTATGTAAGTCGGCCAAGACAAAATCTTATTCGACTTTACGTATCACTTTCAGAAAGCCACCAGAACTGGTTCTCCTGCTTTGCCCTATCAATTCGGTACCGATCGGACACAGCGCTCTTCTCCACCTTGAGCGATGACGTCTCGATCATATTGGAGTCGCCTATATACAATTCTTCGGCTGACGTGGTAGATTATCGGAACCGCCATTCCATTATCTATCAGCCCTCGACTGTCTAAATAGATGAATGCCTCGGGGGGGGGGGGGGGGGGGGGTACAGCCACTTAAGCACGCACTCTCGTGGTATTCATTTTTGGGGTAATAAGCCCCAAAAATTAAGCTGTTTGTTGAAGTCATCGTTCTTGCAATGTGACCCCGAATCAGCTTAAACAAAAAATTATCTATTCTGTATATGTTGGCTCCGGTGTATAGAACCTGGTTGGAATAATATCGTGTGTACTCCGACTCTGGTATTCTGTGTAATCCAAGGCAACGCCTAAGAAAATGCCTCTCAAACTCCCGAATCTTTTCCATTTGAGATGGGGCAAAGTTGAGCCACACCCGGCATCCATAGGCAATCATCGGCCTGATGAGGCCATATAGCAAATCACCTTCACTCTGCTAAAAGAGTCATTTTATCAGGGCAAAGTCTATCCTAGCCCTGGCCAGAGCAGCGCTTATATGCCTGTCGAAATACAAGTACTGATCCAACTAGATACCAAGTTAATTTACTACACTTTTACTCGCCAGTGGATGTGCATGTGGTCCTACGATCACCAGCTTGCGCCAGTTCCTTCTCCTATCCCTTGAGGCGCTAGACAACGGAGTCCCAAACAGAATAGTTTCTGATTTCTTGAAGTTGATTTTCAACTTCCAGTCACCACAATATCGCTGAATCTCTTCGAAGTTACGCTGCAATAGAATTTTGATGATCTCAACTCTTGGAGCTGTTCAGTATGCAATTAGATCGTCGGCGTGCGCAATTGCCTGAGTTAGACTACCTATAAAATCGCTGGTGTAAATGCTGAATAGAATCGGTGAATTAACCGCTCCCTACTGAAGATCATTTTTAATATTAAAAATTGCGGTAGAAGTTACATTGCCACTCTTGACAACAAACTTTCTACCATTTAGCATGGTATAAAGCATAAACAATAGAGGTTTACTTATACCTAATCTGGTAAGCTTTAGAAAGAGACCTTCTAACCATACGGTATCAAAGGCCTTCTCCAAATCAACCAGACAGACACCCGTACACTGGTTTTTAGTTTTTTTCAATTGGATATCAGAAACTAGTTTAGACGCGGCATGAATTGTGTCATATCCCGCCTTGAAACCAAACTGATTATCCGGGATGATATTGTTGTCCTCTGCCTACTTGAACAGAGCGCCTTAATAACCATTTCAAATACCTTGCTGATACTCGGAAGAAGACTTATCGACCGAAGATTCGCCGGATTGGAGTTGTCCTTTCCCATTTTTGGGAGAGGACGCACCATAGCTGTCTTCCACTGTGTTGAGTCTTATTGTACAAAAAATAAAAATGGTGTTTTGGTTGATCTTATAGTACAAACTATAAGATTTTGATGAATACAATATGCAGGCACTTGAAACCTGATCTTGAAATAATGAGCTGATCGAAATAAGTACAAACACGATTGTAATTGAAATGATATTTATTGTTGCGCCAAATGCTTCTTTTATACTTAATATGATACCTCCTTAATGCCTACACGGTATTAATACATAATAATAAAGTGAGTCAATATTACATAAATGTAGGCTACATACTTAATGCTTACAAATTATTAATTGATAATAATAAAGTGAGTCGATATACATAAATGTAGGCTGAACACCACATTGTTCGATCGTTGCACTATTTGGTGGTTTGTTGTTAATGCAGGTTTTCGTCGTCATCGTCGTCGTTGCTTTTGCTTACGATGTAGGTCAGCAATGTTGACTATTTTTTTCTCATATTACATTAACGTTGTATTGTGTTCGAGTTTTCGGAACTAGAGCGGAATTTGGAACTGACGTCACTCTCTTCCGAAGTTTGTAAATAATTGCAATTCCAACGCAAATTGAAAGAATGAGAGCCAAATAGCTGACGGAGTGGTGATGAATGCTGTAGAGGAAAACTGTGTTGTTCAAATTGGTGAGATCTTCGCGTTGTATGGTAGCGAGTTGAGTCTGGAGCCATAGATTCTAAATGAGTTTTGTTGAATGTTGGAAGTAATTCTAGTTTTGCGGGAACATCATTGGGTTTGGCGATTGAAGAGGTATTTCCAAAGCTGATGTAAGATGATTGTAGAGCGCTGATTGACGTCTCACTTCCTCGGATGGTAAAACGATTATTTCTGAGGACAATATTATCTTTGCTAGAAGGCCGGATCCAGTGAGTTCAATTTGAAGAGGTTTGGTTTTATATAGAGCAGTTAGTTGAAAGTTGTAAAGGGTTCCGAATATCCAGTGATTTCTGCTGTTCAGCTGGGTCCAGATGGGGTCATTGCTTGGTTTTAGTACATTCCATGATAGTACAGTATTGTTGAATAGATTAAATTCGCAATTGTATGCCTGTGAACCAGTGTGGGATTTTGCCTCCCTGTTGGCGGAGAAATATTGCATGCATGTCATTTCCCTTGTCACACTCTTTGAGCTCAGATGCTGCCACTGCAAAGTATTGGTCTCTGTGATGATTTATGGCTAGAATTTCTATTGCCGGATTGATGATCAGAAGTGTGTTATTGACAATTGAAGGAAAGGGTATAAGGTGAAATAGATTGAAGGATTCTTGTTCAACTAGTGGAATTTGGATGACAAATAACAGGTGATTTCCAGTTGCATGTCCTTTTGTTGTTGAGATCTTATAGAAATGAAGCAAGTGTTCTTGCTCAATGGTAATTTTTGGGATTGGGGTAAATTGTTTTTGATGTTCATAATTTCTTCTCTCAATTGAGCTGGTGATAGCAGAAGGGGGCTGATGGTTCCATAGTGTACTTCCGTAAACGTGTCGCGAATAGCGTCCTCAATTCGTTGCAAGTTTACAGGCATGATCATTAATTGCATTGTCAAGGATGTAAAGATTTGGTAGATTCTAAGTTGATCAGTAGTTTCTTCAATTCTCGCGATGATGTATGTAACTTGCTCCAGAAGTATACTCACGCGTTGACTTCCTTCGACTTGATCTTGTTTCATTATGTTGATGGTGGAACCTATTATGGAAGTCTGATTTTTTAGCATTGTTAATAGATGTGCTTCATTGGCGTTCACTTGATTGATAGTTTTGGACATTTCTTCAGCGCAGTCGGAATCAAGTAGTCCAAACAGTGAATGTGCTAAATTGCCGACTATGTTGATTACCGCACGTGAAGTTCACGTCTAGAAATTAGATTGGTGTCTGATTGTAGACTGTCCCTCATATTTGTGAAGTGTGTTACTAACGCACTGCATGTTGTTCTTAACTGCAGTTGGTTACATAGATGCTGAAGAGCTGTTGTTGCATTGTTGGATGCTTCCAATTCTGACCTAATGGGTGCGAGGTCGTAGTAAACAATTATTTTCCATTCATTTGCAACTAAGTTTGTAGACCCAAGATTTTCGAAATATATTCCAGGGTTGTTGCTAAATCTTGATATGTTTATTGGTGATGCACACATAATTGGTAGCAGAAGCAATGACAGTATAACGGTGGTGACTAATGGAACATATGGCATCCATCTTCGTTTTGTTGGTGTTTCTACCGTTTTAATCATCAATGGTTCGGGCGGTTAGGATGTATCCTGTGCTTCGTTAGTGTTGTCATCGTCCTCGAACAGTGGGCTAATCGATGAATTGGTCGTTTGATTATTCCAGATTTGATTTTGACGTTGACTACTCGAACAACGTTGTCGTCACCCTTAAATTCTTGAACAACTTTGGGGGTGGCCGTGGCGCGATAGTTGTGTGTTCGCCTGTCAGCCTCATGGTCACAGGTTCGATCCCTGCCGTAGTTTATGTCTTCTTATTTTTCCATTAAAAACCAATTCTAAAAATAAATGTCATACAATGAGTTGCTGGTTTACTCATTACATGCTGTTTAGGCATAGGACTAACAACATGTGATTGAGTAAAACTAGTATACCGATAAAATAGGACAAAGAATAAAAAAATTAATGCGAATTATAAGGGACATCGATAAATAAGACACGGAAATTTCTCCGCATTAGTTCAGCCGCCATCCCTGGAGATAAAATCTGAGACAACAACCAGATACAGTCTCCGAATATCGCGCCACACATCTTTCCTATCATTCTTTCTCTTCCTAAACCTCACCCTCACGCCCGCGCTGTGTTGAAACATTTAAAGGGTATTCATAATCCCTTGAGCGCGTGTAGATTATAAAAAAAAAAAATTCTTCCCAATGGCCATTGAAGTGTGGGCGTGTTGTCTTCCTTAATTATGACCATGTCGCCAACTCTGACGTTTTGTTTATGCTGATTCCATTTGTTTCTTTGTTGTAGTTGATTTAAGTATTCATTTGACCATCATCTCCAGAATTCATGTTTCAAGTGGCAGATGGAATTCCATCGGTTTCGAAGATTAATTTTTTCTGGAGCAGAGTCGGGATCGACTTTAAAAATCAACGGTTCGCCAATTAAGAAGTGTCCAGGTGTCAAGACAGCCAGGTCATTTGGATTGGATGCGAGAGGAGTGAGTGGTCTAGAATTGAAGATGGCTTCGACTTCAGTGACCATGGTTTTCAATTCTTCATGTGTAAGTCACGATGTGGAGATTGTTTTGACTAAAAGATGCTTACCTGATTTGACAGCAGTTTCCCATAAGGCACCGAAGTGTGGAGCTCTTGGTGGGATGAATTTGAATGTTATTCCCTTGTTTCTGCTTGCCTTGGTTATGGCTTCTTTTGCTTCAGGGGTGTGTAGTACACTGTTTAGTTCATGAAGTTGATTCTTTGCTCCCACAAGGGTTTGAATTCGTCCACACCGACTAATAAATCTTAGTGCTCCAATGAATGCTTCTGTTGTTAAGTCAGTCACTATTTCTAAATGAACTGCTTTAGTTGCAAAACAACAAAAAACAGCTAGGTTAACCTTGTGCGGCTTCTTTCCTCTAATTTTGTAATGTACCCACAGTGGCCACAAAAGTCCACACCAGAGTTTAAGAAAGGTCGGTTTCTTGTGACGCGATCAGCTGCAAGATTTCCCATTTCTTGAGTCATCAATTGTGGTCTGGTTTTGCTACATCTGATGCAGTTGTGAACTGTGTGTCGAGCCATGACCTTTCCCTTAATTGGCCAAAATTTCTGCCTTAAAATTGATAATAATATTTGTGGTCCGCAGTGCTTATGGTCGTCATGTTTCAACTTGAATTGCAATTTTGTGATGGGTTCATTATATGGCATCAGTATGGGGTGTCTGGCATCGAAGGAGATTGGTGCGGCCTCTAGTCTGCCTCCAACTCGTAAGATTCGCCTTTCGTCTAAAAAGGGTGCCAAGATAATCAATGCACTGAATCTGCATAATCCGCTGTGACTGTTAAGATCTTGGATTTCATTTCTGAATTCAGATGATTGTATTTGTTTCAGGATTGCCATGAGCTTCATTGAGTTCCGTCGGCGATAATGTAGTGTATTCTACTGGCCCTGTGTCTATTTTACTGGCTCTATTGGTGAACCGTAGGATATAGCCCATCGATTGTTGCAGGAACTTGAAGGAATTTCGATGTTCTATCTGGTGGATCACCTTCCTTGAAGAATTTTGTTCTAATGCTACTGCCAGTGTGTGTTTTTTTTCTCTCTAGATCGGAGGGTATTTCAAGCTCTTTCATGAATGGTTGGTGCCATGTTGACTCAATCCCATGCAGGAATAACGGTCCATGAAACCACATGCTGCATGACATGAAACAAGCTGCCGATATTCCCCGTGTTAGCAGGTCTGCTGGGTTTTCCTTGGATGGGAAGTGACGCCACTGAGCTGCACATTCTTGGATTTTCGCAACTCGATTAGCCACTAACGTATGGAATGATGATGAAGTGGAATTGATCCATGATAGGACGATTTGTGAATCTGTCCAGAAAAATATTGGTGTGTTTTGAAGTCGTAAGTCTTCTCTGACTCTTGTTTTGAGTTCGGCTCCAAGCACTGCAGCGCATAATTCATGTCTAAGAAGGGTTTGTCGTTTAACCGGAGTAATTCGTGATTTCGCACAAAGTAGTCTGACGATTATTATTCGAACTTTATAAGTTGACCGAAGATACACATCTGCACCATAAGCTTGTTCTGATGCATCCACAAATGTGTGAATTTGTATGGATGTAGGATTATTTTGGTTGAAGATATGCCTGGTAGCTCTTGCCTGATTGAGCGTTGATATTATGTTTTTGAAGACTAGCCACTGTTCTCTTAGATGTTGTGGTAGATCGTCATCCCATGAAATCTTAGGTGCCACAGCTGTTGCATGAAGATTTTGGCCTTGACTACTACTGGACTAAAGAGTCCTAGTGGATCGAAGATGCGTAGTAGGTCTGAGCTCACTGAACGTTTAGTGATTGAGCTGGCATCGGGTATCTGTGCTCTTCCACATAATTGGTCCGATTTCGGCTGCCCGATTAGACCTAGGGTTTTGATTGTGCAATTGATTGAATCGCTGAAGTCAAGACTGACCTCTTGGTCCTCCACTGGGATGCCCTTTAGCACGGATGGATGGCTTGCACACCATTTACGGAGCTTGAGTCCAGCACTGTTGTGTAAAGAAGTAACTTGAGTTTGTGCTTCTTTCGCCAGAGGGATGCTATCTGACCCACAAATGCAGTCGTCCACATGGAAGTCATTTTGAAGTATTCGAGCCCCAGCTGGTTGTGTTATTGGGTTGCTAAGTATTGCAGAGATTTAGTTGCCAAACAAGATGCGGATGATGTCCCGTAAGTTTCTGTTTCTAGCTTATAGTATCTTATCTCTTCTCATGGTTGCCGTCTCCACATGATGAGTTGATAACCCTGATCTTCTTCAAGGATTAGAATCTGCCTGTATGTCTTCTCAACATCTGCTATAAATACGTATTTGTGCATGCGAAAACGAAGGAGTATTGACAAAATTTCACTTTGAACTGTGGGTCCGGTGAGGAGGATGTCATTGAGTGATCGACCAGATGAAGTTTTTGCGGAAGCGTCAAAGACCACCCGTTTTGTTGTACTGCTATCAGGCTTTAATAAGCAATGATGAGGAATGAAGAAGTGTGGTCCTCGAATGCTGTCTGGTTTGATTTCTTCCATGTGTCCTAAAGATTCATATTCGTCCATAAACTTGAAATAATCTTCTCTTAATTTAGGATTTTTTTTGGGTCGTCTCTCCAATAATGTAAAACGATTCAAGGCTGTTTGTTTTGTGTCGCCTAAGGCTAAGCCATTTTTTCGAAACGGTAATCTAACGACGAAACGTCCGCTTTCTGATCTAGAATCATTTTGAGCAAAGTGTGACTCACAATATTTTTCTAATGATCTCATCTGTTTGGGTATATTTTCGAAGTCATAAAGCCTCCAAAATCGTTCAATTAGTTCATTAGCTAATTCTTCTTCGCAGAATATGCCACAGGTGAATGTATTATTTGCTGTGTCCTCAAACTTTCCGGCTACTACCCAACCAAAATTGGCATCTTTGCACCAATTTGTATTTGTTCGGGACGAATAAAATGATGATAGAACTCTGCTCCCAGCAAGATATCAACCTTATCGGATCGGTGGAAATTAGGATCTGCCAAGTTGATGTTTTCAGGTATAGACCAAGTAGAGGTGTCCGGGTTTTGTGTGGGTTGAGGTGATACGATATTTGGTAATATGAAGACTTCTAGTCTGCAAGCGAAGCCATCCATCGTTGAATGAAGCTTGATGTTGACTCTTTGTGTCGTGGTTCGTGTTCTTTTGCTGATGCCCTTAATGCATGGAGATGATGGTGTTGGCGATAAGGGTAAACGTTTAATAAGCCTGTCGGTT
This sequence comes from Philhelius pedissequus, assembly GCA_910595825.1. Classification (NCBI taxonomy): domain Eukaryota; kingdom Metazoa; phylum Arthropoda; class Insecta; order Diptera; family Syrphidae; genus Philhelius; species Philhelius pedissequus. Next base: position 153,111,433 of record OU343161.1, read on the forward strand.
ATAAGGTTTATCCGACAACCGGAGTCTAAGATCGCTCTAATTTCACAGCTTTGTCCGTTATTTGCTGTGATAAACACCCTTGCGGTGGCCCAAAGAACATAGCCTTGTTTGTTGTTTATTTGTTGGATGGTGGCTACAGTGATTGGTGATGAATCTCCCCATTCTGATGCCATTGATTTGGTGGATGTAGCACCTGCTACGATGGTTGTAGTTTGAATTAGTTTCTTTTGGTCTGGGTTTTAAGAAATGGTTCTTTCTAAATGCAATAAGGTATTGTGCTTGCCTGGGCATTTAGTGCAGCTATCTGCTAAACATGTTTTTGTGGTGTGATTAGCCTTGGGCAGTTCACGCATAAATGTCGTTTTTGAGTCCACTTTAGTCTTTCAGCAACGGACATCTTTAGGAACTTTTCACAATAAAAGATTAGATGGCTCTTATTGCCACATACCTTGCAGTTGTCAGTGTTGGAGGTAGCAATGTTGGATACCACCTTGGTTCTCTCTTTTCCCCCAACAGCTTCTATGGCCTCAAAACGGTTCTTTAAGAACTTCAGAAATTCTTCCTTTGTTCTCGAGGGTTTTTGACGGATTGCTCATAGAGTAGATGACTTTGTCGATCTAGTTTCTTCGTTAATAGGTGGATGAGTAGAGGAGCCCATGAGTCTGTATCAATACTGATAGCCTTCAAGACTGCTAAAGATTCATGAATTGTATCATGAAATTCTCTCATGGCCCTTATTTCGGAGTTTTGCTGCGGTAAACCCAGAATTTTTTGGATAAGGGACAATGTCTGGGCCCTTTTGTTGCTGAAACGATCTTGAAGAGTTTTCCATGCGATTGTATAGTTCTCCTCTGTCAATTCCAAATGTCTTAGCAGGCGTACTGCATCACCAGGCACATTTGTCTTTAGATACCACATTTTTTGTGCCAGCGGTAAATCTTGGTTATGTATCATCTTCGTGAAGACATCGGCAAAGGGTTGCCATTTTATATAATCGCCGTCGAATTTCGCGATCGTCATCTTTGGAAGTTGAATTGACAGATGCTCACTTCTTGGATTATTGGCAGATCCTTTAAGTACGGATCGGTTCTTAAGAATTTTTATTTCAAGGTCTGAATAAGAGTTCATGTCGTAAGCCTCTGTAAGTGGATTTTTGCATTTCTCCCAAATAGAATAGTGAAGTTCTTCAATTTGGCTCCAGAGTTTATTAATTGCTTCTAGGTATTGTATGGGGACTTCTTCCTCAATCCGACTATTGATGAGTCGGGCTACCGAGTTCAAATGTGCCTTTTGGCGACGCATGAGGGTGCACCCCTAGGGTGATGTTTGTTCTTCTCCCTCGGTTATCTTATTAGTTTCACTGGGCTCTTTTTCAGCTAGCGATTCTTTTGGCGAGCTGGACTTTACCTTAGTTAGAGACTCTTTAAATATTTGTTTATATTTTTGAGTTATTTCTTTGATTCTATTGAAATAACTCGAAGTGAAATATTCCTCATCGATTTTTGAATTCGATGACAGAATTTCATCGTCTCTGGTCTCAAAATCTTTCCAAATTGCATCGATTCGGTTAAGTCGTGAAGCAAAGTATTCCTTCGTTGTTTTTCGTGAAGGTCTTATTGTACAAACAATAAGAATGGTGTTTTGGTTGATCTTATAGTACAAACTATAAGATTTTGATGAATACAAAATTCAGGCACTTGAAACCTGATCTTCTAATAATGAGCTGCTCGAAATAAGTACAAACACGATTGTAATTAAAATGATATTTATTGGTGGTTCAAATGCCTCTTTTATACTTAATATGCTACCTACTTAATGCTTACACGGTATTAATTCATAATAATAAAGTGAGTCAATATTACATAAATGTAGGCTACATACTTAGTGCTTACAAATTATTAATAAGAAGGTGTTTTTTTTTATACAATTCTATTCTATATACTACTGAAAAAGGCCGTTAAAAGCTATTTTGAATCTACAAATTATTAATTGATAATAATAAAGTGAGTCGATATACATAAATGTAGGCTGAACACCACATTGTTCGATCGTTGCACTCTGTGGTGGTTCGGTGTAATGTAGGTTTTCGTCGTCATCGTCGTCGTTGCTTTTGCCTACGATGTAGGTCAGCAATGTTGACTATTTTTTTGTGTTGCTTAACACACCGCACTGGATAATATGCATTATTCAGCGCGTTGTTAAACACTGTGATATAAATGTCAACTGCTTCTTGAGGCAAGTTTAGTAGTACATTATTGGGGGTATTCACGATCCGATGTATCTGGTCTTGTATCATTGTAAAAGTGTAAATTGTAGCATGTTTTGCACTACAACAATGAAATATACTGAATGTCAAAGTCTTACACTTTTATACTTTTACAATACACGAACCCTATTGTAACCGAAAAATACAAGGGTGTACGATTTTTTTAACACAAGCTAAGATATTTCAGAACAAATGTGAAACAGATTTTGACATTTGCTTCAGTGTTGCTACAGATTAGTAAAAAAATATAATTTTACAATTTAAGAAGACTTGGTACACCAGATCGTGAATCACCAGCAGTATCTTTTTGTAAAGGTATGTTCTTAGCCGTTATTTGGGCATATGTGTTTACACTACCTTTCTTTGGTGTTTGCTCTGGTCGTGTTGATTGATCTTTCTAAACTTGCCAAAAGTGGAACGACAACACCTTTATTACCTTTATTACCTGACAAAGCAAATATAGGTATATTCACCCATCGCTACATGTAAGTTAATGCCGAAACAAGATGCTTTAGAAAGGACTAACCTAAGATGGAAGAAGACAACTACCTCTCTGACGACAAAACAGTTCTGGTCAGAACCTAATCTGAAACGCTCCAAGCTCTGGTATATGTGTATCAGCTGCAACGCTGACTGCCACTTCGACCTAACCTAACCGCCCTACTATTTCTCTTTCCTGTTCAAGAGATGATATCGTTTTGAAGTGACCAAGAGAACTGGCCGTTTTGTTTAGCTTGCGGCGTTTTCTTGGCTTAAAGCCAAACTGATAAGATGTTTAGCCTTATCAATTTGGCATTGTTTCACAAAAATTATAAGGATATTTCCTAACATATGCTCGAGGCATATGGAACAAAAAGAATAATAAAAATATCATAGGAACATTAAATGTAATTATTCATAACATGTTATAAATAGAGTTATGGATATATAATATTCACTGAAAGTGGCTTAGGAAAAAATGTAAAAAATGTAAAAATTGGGACTCAATGTGTTAAAATAAAATCACTGAACACTAACATGTTTTTAAAATTGAGATATATTTTAGTTAAAGATTTTATTTTAACAACTTCAAACACAAATTATTTATTTTTGCTTATATGTACATTTCGGAAGATATGCTAAAAAATACGTTAAAATCTCCACTATCAAATTAATTAAATATTTTAGTAAAACTAACCTTTTTACTTGCGATTATAGGTACTATAAGGCAAGTTATGCATTCGTCGAAAAGATAAGTTTTGAGATAACAATCAAACATGACAATACGATGATAGCGAAGACGAAAAAAGATGGTCTAAAAACTCTGTCCGTCTGTATGTCAGTCTGTCAGTCTGCCAGTCTGTCAGTCTGTCAGTCTGTCAGTCTGTCAGTCTGTCAGTCTGTCAGTCTGTCAGTCTGTCAGTCTGTCAGTCTGTCAGTCTGTCAGTCTGTTAGTCTGTCAGTCTGTCAGTCTGTCAGTCTGTCAGTCTGTCAGTCTGTCAGTCTGTCAGTCTGTCAGTCTGTCAGTCTGTCAGTCTGTCAGTCTGTCAGTCTGTCAGTCTGTCAGTCTGTCAGTCTGTCAGTCTGTCAGTCTGTCAGTCTGTCAGTCTGTCAGTCTGTCAGTCTGTCAGTCTGTCAGTCTGTCAGTCTGTCAGTCTGTCAGTCTGTCAGTCTGTCAGTCTGTCAGTCTGTCAGTCTGTCAGTCTGTCAGTCTGTCAGTCTGTCAGCCTGTCAGTCTGTCAGTCTGTCAGTCTGTCAGTCTGTCAGTCTGTCAGTCTGTCAGTCTGTCAGTCTGTCAGTCTGTCAGTCTGTCAGTCTGTCAGTCTGTCAGTCTGTCAGTCTGTCAGTCTGTCAGTCTGTCAGTCTGTCAGTCTGTCAGTCTGTCAGTCTTTCAGTCTGTCAGTCTGTCAGTCTGTCAGTCTGTCAGTTTGTCAGTCTGTCAGTCTGTCAGTCTGTCAATCTGTTAGTCTGTCAGTCTGTCAGTCTGTCAGTCTGTCAGTCTGTCAGTCTGTCAGTCTGTCAGTCTGTCAGTCTGTCAGTCTGTCAGTCTGTCAGTCTGTCAGTCTGTCAGTCTGTCAGTCTGTCAGTCTGTCAGTCTGTCAGTCTGTCAGTCTGTCAGTCTGTCAGTCTTTCAGTCTGTCAGTCTGTCAGTCTGTCAGTCTGTCAGTTTGTCAGTCTGTCAGTCTGTCAGTCTGTCAGTCTGTTAGTCTGTCAGTCTGTCAGTCTGTCAGTCTGTCAGTCTGTCAGTCTGTCAGTCTTTCAGTCTGTCAGTCTGTCAGTCTGTCAGTCTGTCAGTCTGTCAGTCTGTCAGTCTGTCAGTCTGTCAGTCTGTCAGTCTGTCAGTCTGTCAGTCTGTCAGTCTGTCAGTCTGTCAGTCTGTCAGTCTGTCAGTCTGTCAGTCTGTCAGTCTGTCAGTCTGTCAGTCTGTCAGTCTGTCAGTCTGTCAGTCTGTCAGTCTGTCAGTCTGTCAGTCTGTCAGTCTGTCAGTCTGTCAGTCTGTCAGTCTGTCAGTCTGTCAGTCTGTCAGTCTGTCAGTCTGTCAGTCTGTCAGTCTGTCAGTCTGTCAGTCTGTCAGTCTGTCAGTCTGTCAGTCTGTCAGTCTGTCAGTCTGTCAGTCTGTCAGTCTGTCAGTCTGTCAGTCTGTCAGTCTGTCAGTCTGTCAGTCTGTCAGTCTGTCAGTCTGTCAGTCTGTCAGTCTGTCAGTCTGTCAGTCTGTCAGTCTGTCAGTCTGTCAGTCTGTCAGTCTGTCAGTCTGTCAGTCTGTCAGTCTGTCAGTCTGTCAGTCTGTCAGTCTGTCAGTCTGTCAGTCTGTCAGTCTGTCAGTCTGTCAGTCTGTCAGTCTTTCAGTCTGTCAGTCTGTCAGTCTGTCAGTCTGTCAGTCTGTCAGTCTTACGTTCAAACCAATTTTTCTCGGAAACGGCTCTAACGATTTTGATAAAAAAAATCAGTGTGGGTTTTAAGCTACGACCGATCATATAGTTGAAAAAAAAATTAGAAAAATTTCTAAAAACGGTACTTTCCATAGGACCGTTTTTTGTTTGCTTTCGACTATCTCATAAATGGCTTAACCGATTCTTTCGAAATTGCACAAAAAGAGTTTAGGTTGCCCAAATTATACCACGTAACAATATTTTTAATTAATATTTGTTTGTATTTTTAAAATCATTTTTAAGAAAAAAACTGCTCATTAAATTTTTTTCAAAAATTATATTTATTTGTATTTTCTGAATACCTATGAATTGGGGTTTTTTAATTTTTTTAAAAAATATTTTCAAAAGGTTTTAAAAAAAAAAAACTTTTTTTTCTCAAAAACCGCTCCACAGATTTAAAATTTTTTTTTTTATAAATTCAAATTTATCCAAGAAATAAAATGGCGTACTTTTTTTGGAGCTCAAATTAGTTTAAGTATTTATTTCAGAATTTTGAATTATTTTTCTTTAATTAAACAGATTTAATCTTTTGTTTTGAATTTTATATTATTAAATATTTAATATTGTCAAACCAATTTATTTTAGAACAAAATTAATGAAATTTTGTATATGCATATACAAAATTGAGTTAAAAATGACTTTAAAACTATATTTATATTTTTAATAGAAATATTTTGCATACGATGTGATCGAACATAAGAGCAAGTTCGTGCGATCCAGTCGTGCATTTAATTTTATTTGGCTTCCTTTCACAAAACAAACAAATTTAAAGGTCAACAACAACTGGCCCAAGCAAAATACAGATACCTAGTTAATTGCGAATTTATAGATACTTAATATTTTTTTTTTTTTAAACGGATGGGCGCACTAAAGGGGTTTTGACTACCCTTAAAATGAACAAGCACAGTGCGAGCGTTAGGTAAGTAGGGAAGGATGCAAGAGGAGATACCGATGCACATTGGTTTTGAATTTCTGAATATCAAAATGGGAGGGGAAAATAGAGCCGGGTAAAGTATTCCACATTCGCGTTGTACGGCTAAAGAAAGAATCTCTGTACTTGACAGTATGTCCGAAGTTGGGCTCAAGGGTAAATTGATGAGCATTCCTAGAAGCGCGAGTATTACGGTTGAAAAATTTAAGGGGAGGAATGCAACTGGCTATTTCGCTGGAACAGTGTTTATAAAAATAGCGATAAAATAGTGAGAGACATATAAAATTTCGACGATGTTCTAGAGATGTAAATGTTTCCACTATAGTTCTATCGCCAATCATTCTTAGAGCTCTATTTTGAATTCTATCCAAAAGATTCAAATGAGTTTTGGGAGCTCATGCCCAAATGTGCGAGTTATACTCCAGCTTTGGACGAATGAAAGCCTTATAGATTACAGCCAGATCAGACGGGGAGAAGAATTTCTTGCACTTTCGAAGAAAGCCCAAACACTTTGCAGCGTTTTTGGCAACATCAAATATGCGTTCATTCCACAAGAGGTGGTCTGTGATGCACATGCCGAGGACTGAAAGCTGGTCGGTTTCTTCAATGCAAGTGCCGCTCATGGATAGCGGCATGGGGGGTGGGTTCTGCTTTAACGACAGAAGACAGCACTGAGTTTTTGAAGCATTAAATTCTACACGGTTTTTAATTCCCCATTCGACAATGCTGTCAAGATAAGAATTTAATGAGCTTATCATACGCTGCCGTTCCAGTTGCACATCCGAAAAAGAAGGAGGTGCATCTAAAAACGAATATGAAAAGCTGAGAGTACTATCGTCAGCAAAACAATTAAGTGGATTAGAAGTTACATATAAGAGATCATTAATAAAAATGAGAAAGAGGGTCGGAGACAATACGGAGCCCTGGGGCACACCAGCATTTATTTTGTGAATATCAGACTTGAAACCGTCCAATACAACTTGTATTGAACGGTCCGAAAGGTAATTTATAATCCAACGAAGAAGACATTCATCGATACCAAATGCACGCATTTTCGATAGGAGAGCTTGATGCCAAACTCTATCAAATGCTTTTGAAATATCAAGCGCAATAATCTTACTTTCTCCAAAACGATGTAAAGATTTGTGCCACTAATCGGTGAGATATACCATCAGATCACCAGTGGACCTATTGCTACGAAAGCCATACTGCCGGTCATTAAGGATCTTTCGTTCTTCAAGATATTTCTTGAGCTGATAATTAATCAGCGCTTCCATGACCTTGGAAAGAAGGGACGTAAGTGCAATTGGACGGTAATTAGATGGTGAAGAATATGCGCCTTTTTTAGGGACCGGCTGGACAAATGCTGTTTTCCATCCACTCGGAAAGAGACCTGTAGAGTAGGACAGATAGAAAAGCTTACGCAGTGGTTTTGCCAGCGTTGAAGAACACCTCTTCAAAACGATGGTAGGGATACTATCCGGGCCAGCGGATTTGTTTATGTCAAGGTCTTTGAGGACCTTAGCAACTGCACGAGTGCGAAAGACGATTCGTCCCATAAAATCCTTTACGCTCTCAAGTACTGGAGGAGTCATAACACTTTCGACAGCGTCGAATTAACAGCGAACTGCGCTGCAAGCAAATTGGCTTTTTCGCGAGAACTGACAAAAGGGGTGTCATTAAAGACGAACGTTGGAACCGAAGAAGAAGTTGAATTTTGAATAGTTCTTACAAATGACCAAAAATTCTTACTACCTTTGGGACATTGTAGTATTTTTTGCCTTAATTTTTGGTCATGCAAAAATTTGGTTCTACGAATGTGAACGTTGCAAGTCTTTCTAGCTTGTTGAAACTTTTTCCGGTATTCCTCAGTGGGGTTGGCTTTATAATTCCGGAAACTGACTTCTCTATCCCTAATAACCTCTTTACAGCTTGAATCAAACCATGCATTTTCTTTCAGTTTGATAGATTTCACCCTATTCGGGATAAAATTTCTCATTCCGTAAAGGATTAAATTTGTTATCATATCTGCGCTGGAGTCTATGTCACTACCGAGGAAGCATAATGACCAGTTAAAGTTTCTGAAGAAATTATTGAGACCGTCCGTTCCCATATTGCCAAACGGTTCTCATAGGTGGTTTTTCTTTAACTGAGTGTTGTTGGCATGAGAATTTTGCAGATACGACACAATGGTCTGATGTACCTAGAGGCGATAATACATTTAGCGTGTATTTATTAGGGTCAGAGGTAAGGAACAAGTCTAGAGTGTTTGTGGTTTGACCTGCAACGTCAGGTATTCGGGTTGGCTCGTCAACAATCTGAGTCAGTTGGTTTAACTCAGCAAAGACCTCAACATACCTTCCTTCGGGTGTTGTCTGGCTCGAAAAGCGGAGCCAACTAGAATTGTGTACATTGAAATTGCCCGCAATGACGATTTCAGTGTGAGGATAATGGGAAACCATTCTTTGAATGGAGTCGGACAAAGTATCAAATTCGTTAAAAGTTGAAACTCTATCCAAATTTGGGCTCCGATAAATAAAACATGTGTGAATGATGTGCTTATTTACCGTGAATTTTAACCACATGAAATTAAAATTTGTGTTTGAGCATAAGCCATATTGTGGTTGGAGTTGGTACGCTACATCATTTCTTACGTATACAGCGAGGCCATGGTGGGAAAAGAATAATGGCACTAAGTTGTACCCAAACAAACGAAATTCCGATTGATCAGAATTTTCGCCTATCTGGGTCTCACTCAGTGCCAAAACAGCTGGCCTGTTTTTAACAGTGTGGCCATACGCGGCATAAAAATTTTTCCTAAGCCCGCGAATATTGGTATAATCGACTCTAAAACTACCAACCATTTTAACATTTAAAAACAAATAAAACACAAGTCAGACAATTAACTATAATGAATGTTTGATCTATATTCCAATTTGAACTTTTCAATAATAAATTGTCACTAGTGTTATGCCTTAGTGACAATTTATATTGATCCGCCCCTGGTTAAATAGAAAAAAACAAACAGTAATCGATCTGATGTTATACTAACCTAATCATTGCATGCACTATGTGATAAGCTCCACACAGTACCTACAATGATCAAGCTAATATAACTGCGAGAAGTGAAAGGGAAAAGGAAGGAATTACCCGTTGTGCTTGCTGCGTTGTTTCTTTTTCTGCTTTGTACTATTTATTAACGTATTGATTGATTTATATTTGCGCGTGAGGTTGTTTCGTTTTTTTTTGTGTTATTGATTTTGTTTAATTTTGTATTTTTTTTTCTTTTTTATTTTATATAAGGGGTACGAGTAGGTTTGGGCTATCTTTTTTTTTGTTTAATTTATTTATGGGTAAATGCGGCTTCGAAAGAAACACTTATGGTAACACAACACGAGGGATTTTAAAGACAATTATCAACTTTCCGGATCACTTTCACAAGAACGATGTGCAGCCGATGAGATGCTACTCGGTACTGATATTTATTGTCATTGTCCAGAAATTAACTGTGCGCACACTTACATCAAATGACTCTATCAGATGCCTATGTATTTAGTACGATACTAAAAAAATAAAGTAGCCATTCGGTGATTTTAACTTTAGTAAAATGTTAAGAATATAGTACGATACTAAACTTGTTTAAAATTAGCAAAATCCTCTTTTTAACCTACTATAAAATTTAAAATTTTGCGCCAATCATATTATTTCACTAATACCTTCAAATACATTAACATGAGTTCTGAGTTATTTAAGAAAGGGAACCCAGCCTTAATCGCAAAAGGGGGATTATGTTTCTTGTCTTTAAGACGCGAGATATTTTTTTTATAATGTTGTGCAAAATTTGTTACTTTCGTTGAATTTTACGATTTTGGGGCATGGGGCCAAAATAATGATCGCGGGGCCATTTCGGCACTTTACCACATCGCTGAGCCTGGCACCCAAGGGCGTAGGCAGAATTATACCCAGGGGGGGGGGGTGGCGGTGCAAGCAAATTCGAGAAAAATGTATCAATTTATAAAAGCTTTAATCTTACATATATTAAAATAGCTATGTAGTAAAATGTCTAGGTCGTATTTCTGCGACCTGTTGGGAATGCCCCAATTCTTATTTTTTTTCACTTTTCACTAGACAAACTAATTTTTGTTTTTATGTTTTCAAGCAAACCCATGAGATTATTTCCAAAGCTTAAGCTTTCACAAAAACAAATTGATAATGTATCCTTACATCCTGCAATATGTGTTGATGATATTTGATATAAAAACGTAATCCCCAAGTGAAAATGGAGCAAAGACAAAATCCCTAATAGACCAAGATCCCATGTCCGGCAGACATACGTAATTTTATCATAGCTGATTATTTTTCTGTGAATAGATACCAAAGAAGATAAGAACGAATTAAATTATTTATTATATTTTAAGTATTTATTAAAATAATTATTTTAATTTTAAAAATAATTTAATAATGATATAATTAGTATATAGATATATTATTTATAAATATATTTTTATATGATAAGTTTATTTAAAGAATTAGGCAAAAATAATATTCGCCTGTTTAACAAAAACATGTCTTTTAGAATTAAATTTAAAGTCTGACCTGCCCAATGATTTTTTTTAATGGCCGCAGTATTTTAACTGTGCAAAGGTAGCATAATAATTAGTCTTTTAATTGAAGGCTGGAATGAATGGTTGGACGAAATATTAACTGTTTCATTGAAAATTATAATAAAATTTTATTTTTTCCGAATTTTCAAAGCTGGGGCTTTTCGGAGATATGCAGTTTTAACAGTGCATTCTCAACTACGTTATTTTATCAAAGCTGACTTTTTGATATGTTTAATTAAATAGTGTCTCAAACTTTGACAATTGTAAAACTCCTACAGTGGGGCGTTTCGTCTGGCAGACACCTTTAAGATATCAAATTAGTTGAGAACTATAAATTTGCTAAATGTATCAAAGATTATAAGTACATAACCATCAACTCCTGATTTTTAGAAAATGGACCTATACAGTCAATGTGTATTGATTGTATGAAAAGGGATCGGTTGCTTATCAATCAACCAGGTGGTCTCTTGGCTATTAAACAGATTACACATGAATATACAAATTTACGACCAAAAAATATTCTCTAATTCTTGAAAAAGTGTTTTTTCGCAACTTAAAGTAAATCATAGATCTAACAAATAACTTCGAAAATGTTTAAATACATAAACCACAGCAAGTACTTCCAACTGATAACTATGGTATTTGGTTTCGTAAGCCTTAGTAGCTTTACTGAAATATGCTACCACCCGTTATTTGTCTTTAATGCGATGAAAAAGCTTAGCTCCACTCCACATCTAAGAGCACTTAGATCTGTGTGCAATTCTGTTCTTAAATCATAAGGACTGGTCTCTGAGGTAAATGGTTGACAACGTATGATCTCGCTCCTCATATTCTGATATCTGGTGGATTAGTGTTGTCCTTAAAACACAATTAGGTACTTAAGTAAGCGATGATAAATCAATGAACAGTTTTGCTCTTACAATTAAAATTTCAAATTAGATCATTAGTTTTTGTTTTTTTTTGCACTGATGAAGCAAAATTTTTGTTAAAAATCATTTTTTTCATAAAAATAATGCATTAAACAACATTATTACAATAGTTTTCAATAGGTATCTAATATAAAAGTGAAAGTAGACGGGCAACTGCCAATATTAATAGACATTTCTATATCTAATAAAGAATTTTATTTCTAATTCTAATTTCACCTTAAAAGTTGAAAAAGAAAATCTTGAAATAAAATAGCCAAATTTTGTAGTTTTCCACTTTTTTTTAATAAATTCAAAAATTGAGGGGGAGGCAGGTACTCCAATAACAGACTTAAAAAAAAAACATTTACATAGTGCACAGAATAATGGCGGTTGCGCTTGAGAAATCTTTTTGAGGATTGATAGTTGCGACCGGGAAATACGAGTCCCCTCGACATCCCCACACATTTCGATCATCGGCACTTTTCTGCTGACTTGCTCTGGGTCAGCTAATATGTTGTCGTTGCATATCAAACAATTCGTATTTCTCGGTCGCAACCACCGTTATTCAGCTTAGTATGAAAAGAGGTGTGGCTATGTTTTTGTTTTTATTTTGGGCCAGTGTTCCTAGATTGAATTTTTTTCCGGCCATTTTGGCGGGAAAAAATAATTTTGAGGTAGTTTTGGTGGACATTTTTTTTCCAGTGGGTAGGTGTAAAACCTTCAAAAGGCTCACATGAGTGTGAGATTCTTACTGCACTAAAAAACACCTCCTCCTCCCGATTGCAACTAAGTTGAAATTTATCTAGCAATTTATTTTTAACGAATTTAATTAACGGGTTGCAGGTAACTATACGGTGATAGTTCCTGCTTATACCGCGATTTTAAAGCAGATTCTCGTTTAGTGCACCAGATCGGAAGGCTTTGACCTTCGCAGGCGGCGTACTAAATTCGTCAATCGATAATTTCGATTATAGTACTATTGCAGTGTTGTAATAGCCGTTTTCTCTGATTTCGGGCAAAATTTTTTATTTCATCGCGAAACGTGGGAATCCCGAGATCTCTGTGGAGATCTTAGTTTCTAATGTACCAAGGTGCGCTTACAAATGATCATAGGGGTTTATTTTCAAATGTTTGTAAGGTATTTAAATTAGAATCTCGCGTACAACCCCATAGTTGTATACCATAAGGCTTAAGCACCTGCCTGTACAAAATTAGCTTGTTTTCGATACTGTGCTTAGAGTGTTTCCCGAGCAACCAGCACATATCTCTGAGTTTATTATTTAACTGTTCGCATTTATTTTTAACATGTGGTTTCTATTTTAATCTCGCGTCTAGAGTCATTCCGAGATATTTTGCTTCGTTAGCAAACGGAACTTGAACCGTATTAACAAATACCGGTAATCTATTCATTTTCTTATACGTAAGAAAGTCTACAGTCAGTCTACATGGACTGATTTTACTTCTTTGAGCGATATCCGCCATGTTTTTGTCCAATCATTGACATTATTCAGAGCTTTTTGTAATTTTGTCGTAGAATCATTTATCGTTTGGCCCACTGCTAGTATTGCAGTGTCGTCAGCAAACGTGGCTACGATAGTGTCTTCTGTTTGAGGTATATCACGTGTAAATAATAGGTACAATATTGGACCTAAAACACTTTCCTGTGGTACCCCACCCACTATTTCTTTGAGATCCGAGTAATCGTTACCATGTCTTACTCTAGCAAATCTATTTTCTAGATATGCGTTTAGAAGCGTATAAGGTGATTTAGGCAGATTTTGTCTTAATTTAAAATTTAGGCCTTCGTGCCACAACTTATCAAAAGCTTGCGACACGTCTAGGAAGACCGCCGAACAAATTTTCTTTTCTTCAAGAGTTTTCTCAATGACGTCACTGATCCTATGAACTTGGTCAATTGTTGAATGCTTGCTTCTAAATGCGAACTGATGTTCAGGTATTAGGCGCTTTTCTTATATTATTGGCTGCAGGCGCAGAAGTAATATTCTCTCAAAGACCTTAGATATTACGGGCAGAAGCAAAATAGGTCTATAAGATTTCTTATCATGTGATGGTTTTCCTGGTTTGAGAACCATTATAACTTCCGCAAGCTTCCATTGGCTCGGAACATACTTTAGCCTTAGAGTGGCATTTATTATATAAAGAAGATTAATTAACCATTTGCGAGGAAGCATTTTGAGAACTTCGTCCGTAATTATGTCATATCCCGGAGATTTCTTATACTTAAGCTTTTTTATTTCTCTACTTAATTCGGCAAAGGTAACATTTCTGGTTGAGTAATTTTCGCATGAGTTGGAACTTATATTTAAATTTTCGTTGAATACTTGCCCATCAAAAGGTTTAAATGTGTTCTCCAGGTAATCCGCGAAAACGTTTGCTTTCTCTTTGTCACTTTTTGCCCATTCGTTTTGATCATTCTTAATTGGAGGCGCTGGGAGCTTTGGTTTCTTCGTTACTTTAACAGCTTTCCAGAGTGAGTAGTTGGATTCTTTTCCTGCTGTCAATCTTTCAAGATAATTTCCAACTTCAAAATTTTTGAATTCTGCTATCGTCTTTTTTAGAAAATTACCCAAGCGATTTAAATTAACCTTGTGTTGAGGAGCTCGAGTTTGTTGCCATTTCTTACATGCTTTTCATTTCTCTTTTACTAAATCTTTCATTTCCTGCGGATATTTTAGGTTTTTAAAGCGCGGCATTTCTCTTTGGTACGGAGTGTTTTTGCATGCAGCTTATTGTACGACATTGACGAAGTTATCTACTGCGTCTTCAAGTTCGAGAGGCGTTTGTAGTGAAACACTTAATTCAACGTTATCTTCTATATCTTTCTTAAAACCTTCCCAGTTGGTTTTCCCATTGGTTAGCGTGGATGATTTTTCATTTTTAACAAGATTTTCGCTCATAGTGAGAATAACAGCAGAATGATCTGAGAAAAGATCAAAGCTTTCTGTTATGCTAATTTTATTTGAGGGTATTCCTTTGACCAGAAAAAAATCAATAAGGTCAGGTATTTTCGATGGATAAGTCGGCCAGTAAGTCGGGTTGCCAGTCGAATAAAAATCGCAATTATTTTCCATTACCGCTTCGCAGAGCATTCGACCCTTTTGAGAAATAACTATAGATCCCCAAAAGCTATGCTTTTTGTTTAAGTAACTTTAGCACGTTCATAAATTCATTCTTTTCAATTTTACATCGTGGAGGGCAGTATATGGAAACTACATTCAGTACAGCGTTCTAACCTGTACACCGATTAATTGCATTGATTCAGCCTCTATTTTTGGGCCTATCGTGTGTTCGATGCATTCTTTTATAAATAAAGATGCCCCACCTCTTGCTTTGTTCGACGGATGAGTTGCGTGGTATTCAAATATCCATTGATCTTACTATTTGATTGTTTCTTGACATGCGTTTCCGATATCAAACAAAAATCAATATCTTTCTCATGCATTTCAAGTTCTCCAAGTTTTTGCAATAATCCTTTGGCATTCCAAGTAATTATTTTAAGCTTTTCCATCATGTTTTTCTTTTTGTAGGGCGTTTTGGCCGAAAACTGTTTTCGAGTTTAGTTAGCCTATCAAATATAAGTTTATCTGTACCACATTGCTCCTCAATTTTCGAAAGCATTATGTTTAAGACGTTCGTGAGTGGATCACCAGCAGTATCTTTTTGTAAAGATATGTTCTTAGCCGTTACTTGGGCATATGTGCTTACACTACCTTTCTTTAGTGTTTGCTCTGGTTGTGTTGATTGATCTTTTGCTTTGGGTATTTGGGCATTTAACCTCTTAGGGGTCTTAAGAACTTGCTTTTCTACTTGGCATGGTGGTTTTATTTGTGACTGCGTAAATTTTGATCGCCGTTTTTGTAATTGTTTTGCTACTTCACAGCCTCTATAGTTGGCCGGATGACTTTTATTCCAATTTATGCACGTTGCTGCACTTTTTCTATCTGAGGTGCAGTCTTTAGTAAGATGATTTCCGGCGCACTTTACACACCTAGGTTCTTTTTTGCAATAAGTTTGCGTGTGATTGAATTCTTGACAGCGTTTACACTGCGGAATCAGTCTTGAACTCTTTCTTAAAGGTTCGATCTTAACAACAATATTGAGTTTTTTTTTAATTTTGTAAATATCGTCTATTTTCTCTGCCTTATCAAAAGTAAGAATAAATAGTGGAAGACCACGCTGTACCAAATTTGTTTCGCTATCTTTTTTTTGTTTCTCGTTTGACGATGTTCACAGCATCTAGGATCTTATAGTTCCTCTTTAGATCGTTAATAATATCGTCTTTTGGACATGATGGGTGCAAACCTCTCACTACAACACGTAAAGGTCTTTCCGACTTATTCTCATAAGTGTACCATTCCGCATTTTCTTCGTTTAGTTTTCGCGACAGGAGACGATAACTTTCAGGATCTTTCACGCAAACTTTCCATTTGTTGTTATTAAGTGAAATAACTTTAAAGTCTGATGGAGTTAACGTCTTTAAGATAGTTTGCAGCCGGTTATACTCCGCAATACCGACAACATTAATTGGTGGCAGAGGCCTTATTTTAATAGGTTTTTCTTTAATATTGTTATCTTTTGGTGATGTAATTTATTCAGGAAAACAGGCGCCATCAGGTGAGGATCCAACCTTGCGTTTTTTACTCAGCCTTTGGTTGAGGACTTATCTGTTTCGCGGGCTAGCTCTTCTTCATCAGTCTCATAAATGACATTTTTCGCTTTCGAGTCATTGTGGTGTTTATTCTTCAGCACCTCATTTTCCTTACGAAGAAGATCAACTTCTTTCTTTAACTCCTGATAAAGTTTTACTACTTCATCAAATTTTTGACGAAGTTCATTATTATCTTTCTGAAGAATTTCTGTTTTCATTGAGTCCTTTTTTACTCGCGCATCTAGCGTTACCAGCGAAGTCTTCTTACCGATCGAGCAACCCTTGCTTTTCTTAAAGAAGCGATTTATTAAATGCAATAATTGGCTCTCCCCAGAATCCGTAGAGCCGACCTACGAAGAGGGTGGTTTTTCTAGTGAATCTGGATTGTCACCTGGGGTAATGTATCTATTTGTTTTACTTATTGCATATTTATGTATACGTTCACTCTCACTATAAGGAGGTTGGACTTTAGTCGCCTCTTACGACAGGCATGCCTTACCTCGGGTATATTCTTTTTTGTTCCCCTACCCGAAGGGGTAATTTTGGTGGACAAAATAATGGATAGATTTACCATCGAAAACAAAATTAAATACTTGTTTATGGAAAGCTTTTAATATTTTATGCAGTATGCAGTAAAGAGAAAAAACATCATCAACGCGCAACTTTACAAAAAAACAAAAAACAAATGTTTTTAAACAAATTTGAATTTGTTACAAGTAATTTGTGCGGTACTATAAAAGAGTGCCCCCCCTACGAATACTAATACGAAATTATACACAAATCGAATTACTTTTGCAAGCCAAAGAGAGAAAGATTGAACCAATTCACTTCGCCATTCTACTACGCAGCTCTCCTCAAATTTATATGTTCATCTCATTAATTTTGAAAGATAAAACAAACACCCTCCAAAGATGGACTTTATTTACAGGAGGTATGATTGTGGTTTATTGTGCAGCTTTCAAATAAAAATTTCATCTCTGACATTGTACTCATTAAATCTCTTGCTCACAATTTTTGTTCTTTTGAATCTTAATATCATCGAAGTTGTTACGACACTATATTCATCTCGGAAGTAATTCACTCGCTCAAGGTTGACGTTTAATCTGCTGTAAAGTGATCTATAGATTTATTCTTTTGCTTCCCTTGCAAACTGGTTCCTGATGTGAACATCTGCTGTCGAAATCAGTTCGTAGAGGGTTTTTCTATAATCAATTGGAAGCACTTTCACACGATTGCAGGAGTCTGCGAGCTCAACCAATTCTCCATACCAGCAACTTTTGGTCTGCACTGATCTAAGCAATGACATTTTAGTTAATAGTGTATGTCATTTTTAATACTTTGCAGATGTAATCTGCTTGTAGTTTTAGAGTTTTAACAAATAATGGAGGTAGACCGCTCTCGAGGTTAATCGCGTGGTTGGGTGTATTTGGGGGATGTCTAAATGAATGTTTATGTAAAAGCGAAGCAGTTTTTCGACTATGTCGTATTGCTTGTCACCCCACAGGCTTGATAAGCAGGCTTGCTTCAGAAACTGCTTCAAAAACTTTAAATTTCAAGCTGTGATCGGTATATTAGTTTAGTTACATACATACAAATAAGAATAAAATTTAATGCAAGTATAATATGATATATTCAAATTAATTGAAACAATGCAATGCAATATTGTAGTATTGGTCCCAAACCACACAACAATATTCCAAGATAGACCTAACATATACACAAAACAGAGACTTAAGAGTGTATGGGTCTATGAAATCTGTTGAATTGCTTTTAAAAAAACCTAGCATGGAATTAGCTTTTGCAGCTATATATGCAACATGTTTGATAAAATTGAATTTATGGTCAAAAACTACACCGAGATATTTCTTGTCATTGACTCTCTCAAGAACATAACTGCCAATTTTGTATTCGAAGAACATTGGGGAGTAACGTTCAAAAATAATTGGTTTACCCTACACCATCCAGTAAGTCTGGTAATGTCACCTTGAAACGAACGCTCACTTGCGATATAG
This sequence comes from Philhelius pedissequus, assembly GCA_910595825.1. Taxonomy (NCBI): domain Eukaryota; kingdom Metazoa; phylum Arthropoda; class Insecta; order Diptera; family Syrphidae; genus Philhelius; species Philhelius pedissequus. The sequence continues at coordinate 153,129,732 of OU343161.1, forward strand.
GTACTATAGTGCAAGTTTTGCATTTGGAAAAAAATCGAAGTCGATTTTAATCAAAGTTGACATTACGATGACAGAGAACAATAAAAAAGTGGGTACCGCAATTCCCTCTGTCTGTCTGTTTGTCTGTAGAACGATCTACAGCCTAAACGGCTGAACCGATTTTGTTCATACTTGGTGCTTAGGCGTTTTAGATGATTATCCAAAATAGTATTTTGAATCGTTGTTTTAGTCCCAAAAATAAAGGTACTTACCATACAAGTTTTTCTACCGACTTAATTATCTCGAAAACGGCTCTAACGCTTTTGATAAAAATTGGTGTGTGTACTACTTTGGGTATGGTCTATCATTTTGGCCAAATTCTTTTTTTTTCAATATTTTGTTACTAACGGTACCTGTCATACTCCCATTTTATTGATTTTCGACTTTCTCATAAACGGCTAAACGGAATTCGATCAAAATTTTTATACAGAAGCTCCTTCAAATTCTAATAATACTGCATTTCAAAATTTTTGAAAAATTATTTTTCTGGATTTTTGAAACGGGTGGACGATTTTGCTGAAATTTTGTTTTTGAATTTATATTATTAAATATTTAAAATGTCCATACCAATTTTCTTAGAAAAAAATTAAGTATTTTTACATATAAAAAATTAAGTCAAAAACGACTTTAAAAATACATTTAGCCGTTTCTATTAAGAATCTTTTACATATAAGGTGACCGAATACAGGAGCAAGTACGTGCGATCCAGTCGTGTATTTTATTTTTGAATGCATCTAAAAAACTTTAGGTCGTTCGCAAGCAAAAGGCGAAAGGAATTTAAGAAAACATCTGACATATCGTTGATAAAAATAAGAAAAAGGATCGGTTTAAGGTAACTTCATTGAGTGGAAAGACATTTTTCAATTGATACATACTGAATACGCCCCATAAGGTAAGATGACAACCACTTCAAAATACTAGAATGAAATCCAGTTCTGAAAAGTTTGTTCAATAGAATTGCGTGGCTGTCTCTATCAAAAGCCTTTGCGAAGTTGGTATATATAACGCCAGCTTGATACCCTACCTCGAGTTTATTAAGTCATAATTAGAAAAACTAGAAAGGTTGATAGTTGTTGACTTGCCGGAAATAAATCCATGCTGGAAAGGTGATATTATTTCCTCTATCATACTCATAAGTGAAAACTTATCGCACAACTAGCTTTTCAAAAAGTTTTGGAATCGTTGACAACTTAGTAATTGAGCGATAGTTTGATATTTCCTGCTTGGAACCTGATTTATGAATTGGAATTGTAAAAGATTTTTTCCAATCGGAAAGAAATTCACCTTTAGAAAGGGAGCAATTAAGAATGAATGAAATAGTTTCTCAAAGTGCCACAGCCAGGATCGGACCCACTATATGTGCAGAATGTGCAAATGCACAGGGCACCAAGCTTTGGGGCGCATTGTCAAACCATAATACAAAAAACAATTATGGATAAACATACTTTCATTTTTCAAATTTAAGTTCGTCTAACTAGCTAGATGCCTATATATTTCTAAAAGTTATTTGAACGCAATTATTATCTCTCAATAATTCAAATTAAGTCATTTCATATGGTCACACGAAAGAAAATTCATATAATTACACGAGAAACAACATAGTGTGTATGGAGCAAAAATAAAAAAAATTCCATCAAGATTACGTTTGATGTAGGCTTGCAACGTAATTTCGTGCACAACAACCCAAACATATCCATACAAATCAGCTTATTAGCCATTTATACAAGCATAAAGTTCATATGATCCAAAACAAAAAATCGCACGCAGGCTGTGCAAGATAATTTCTTGCACAAAATCCAACAAAAATCCGTAGGAAATCAGCAACCTATCCATTTACATAAGAAACAAATTCATATGAGCCAATCACACCAAGGCAGTGCAAGATTAATTTCTTGCACAAGCACTCAAAATTTTTCATAAAATGAAATCCCAAAATAATAAACTTAATCTACAATTCCTTTGGAACCATTTGAGTGAAACGTGCAGATTTATATTCTGCACGTATGGGATAATCGACTCAGAATTTGTTTGAATGAAATATTGTGAGTTAAACACATGTTCGATGCCAGAGAACAAAAAAAGCACAAGAAAATGAGTTCTTTATAGATGAATATAATACGGTAGAAATGAATGTATAATACACAGAGTAAAATGTTTTTATATTGCTTAGTTGTTATTGAGTGAAATCAAAGATGCCATTTGAATTCCTAGAAAAATAAGAATATATTAAAAAGAAAAATATAATAAAATCATATATAAATAATTAAAAAATTATATATAAAAATTATTGTCTTGTTCTTCTCCAATTCTGTTTGGTTTTAAGTTTGTCTGTATAGTTCTAAATTCAGTTGCTGTTTAAGAGAGAATACGCTTTTTAATATTAATTGTTATTTTTAATAAACGGTGATTTTTTAAGAGCTTGGTTTTTGAAAATTCAAAAAAACACAGAAACTTGTAAAAAGTGAATGAAATTTTTATTTGAATCGATAAATCAATTTCTGCCATTTACTTTCTAAAAATAATTTCACTTAAATGTTGCCCGCGGCTACGCTTCAGGTGGTCCATTCTGAAGGTCCAATTTTGGCAAACTTTTTCACACATTTCGGCCGGAATCTCACCAATGACGCGTTCAATGTTGGCTTCCAAGGCAGCAATCGTGTTTGGCTTGTCCCCATAGACAATAGACTTAACATAGCCCCACAAAAAATAGTCTAACGGGGTCAAATCACATGATCTTGGTGGCCAATTGACTGCGCCAAAACGTGAGATCAACTGCTCACCAAATTCGCCTCTCAATTGATGCATGGTTTCGCGTGCAGTGTGGCATGTGGCACCGTCCTGTTGGAACCACCGAGTTCAATTCTTGCATTTTCGGCAAAAAAAAATCTGTTATCATCGAACGGTACCTTTCTCCATTGACCGTAACCCTGCGGCCTTCATCGTCCTTGAAGAAGTTCGGCCCAATGATGCCGCCTGCCCATAAACCGCACCAAACAGTGCATTTTTCGGGATGCATTGGTAGCTGCTGAATTGCCTCTGGCTGCTCTTTACTCCAAATACGGCAATTCTGCTTATTCACGTATCCATTTAGCCAAAAATGAGCCTCGTCGCTGAAGACAATTTTGCGATAATTTCATAATTTCGACATTTTTCACAGAGCACGAATTTTGATAATAAAGTTCAATAATATGCAAACGTTGTTCAGGCGTAAGTCTATTCATGATGAAATGGCAAACAATACTGAATCGAAATGTCAAATGATCGTGGAATTTGTCATGTGTGATCTGTCAACAATATAAACGTCAAAAACCAAGTAGCAAAAAAATCACCCGATATATACATTTTTGGTTTTCAATGTCGCGGTTTATTTTATAGGAAAGTGAAGTGAAAGGCGGAAAATAAAAGTAGGGGTTGTGAAAAGTGTTATTAATTTCAATATGTAAATTAAAGAATGGGGCGCTACAGGTAGAGCTTGCACAGGGAGCTCATTTGCACACATTCTTGGAACTATTACAGGCACTCTATCTGCATCAGTCTGTTTATGGCTGTTCAAATTCAAAAGTGCTTTTTCCACTTCAGAATTATTGATAACTAAACGTCCAATCATAATCACACTATCAGCGTTGTCATTACCACCAACAGACTGTTGTTGACAGGAACTTGAATAATTAAATAAGGAATGTAGCACAAATTAGCAAAAGTTCGAATCCATTTGCAATGCTAACTTTGATTATTAATATTGATCGATGTTGTACGAAGATGAGGAAGTAGGAGAATGCAAAAGCATTTTGCTTTTGCCGTGGTATTAGCTGTTGCTGCAACTGATGTTTCTGGGATTGAAGTGGTGGTAGTATTGTTTGTTGTTGGTGAGATCGAAATGATGGTGGATGTGGTGGTGGTGTTGGTTTTTGCTAATTTTTAATGGAGATAGAGACGGTGCTATTTTAGATGTTGGACTAATTGATTTTTCATGAGAGATTAACTTTTTAATTTAAAATAAGAGCCCCATGCGTAAGAGTTCACTACATCAGATAATTTATGAGAAGGGACTCTTAGTTTGAGTTTCACAAAATTAAGAGTAGAGATATCTGCATCTCTCTTACTGAGCATATAGCATTTAAATTGATTCGGTGGAATATTTATTTTTTGTGAAATATGTTTTATGCTGTCATTAGGTGTAATATTTATATGGAATTCGAATAGACGAATCCATTTAAAGTCCGGTAAAGTCGAGAGAGTTGATATGGAGTCCGTACCAATATTTTTTTTAAGTTAAGAACTATTTTTATTTTTTTGATTTATTTTGAGTTTTTGATTCAGAACTTTTTTATTTTTTGAATATTAGAATTTAATTAAGATGTTAAGTCACTTTCAATAATTTCAGTGCATTCTCTTTTAAAAAATCGACCACAGTAATAACCACACTCAATGAAAGTTTTAGAATGTTTTATGATTTGGTTACATTTAGCACAAGTCTGTCATTTTTGGAATAAGCTTACAACTGACTGCGAGAGAAGTTAGTCGATGACCGACTTGGCAACACATTTTGCACGTTGAGTTAATTGCTGCTTTAGCATTCATCAGTTTTTCTTCCAAATGTTTCTCCGTTTTTAGATTGTTTGCGAAAATCACACCTAAGTATTTATATTGCTTTACAACTTCTACTTGTTGACTATTAAGGAACCATTTCTCATTGGCTCATAGTGCACCTGTACCTCCTTTAAATACCATGATTTTGGATTTATCCAAGTTGATTACCAAGTTCCACAATGCACAGTAATCAGAGAGTCGAGTGAGTACGCTAAGGTGACTATGTCGTCCGCAAACAATAGTGTTTTGATGTCAGTATTAGCAATTTTAATACCTTCTGGGAGAAAATTTATACTAAAAATATATCAGAAACACAAACTTTCTTGAAACAACACAAAAACGAGATATTAGTTACTACAGCAGACAAAGGAAGTAAAACAGTGATTATGTACAAGGAAGACTACAACAGAAAAATTAATATATTACTAGAAGACAAAAATATATACAAAACAATGAGAAAAAAAACTAACAATGAGATAGTCGCAGAACTTATTAAATAGGATAAAATTGACAAATGGCAAAAAAACTAACTGTGGTGCTCCGCGGCAATAGCACCAAAACTTTATACACTACCGAAAAATCCACAAAAAGGACCTTCCTCTAAGACCGATAGCTTCATTAATAAATGTTCATTGCTACCAACTTCCGAAATTTATTAGAAAAACATTGAGAAACATGATCTCTGATGAATATACGTATAACATCAAAAATTCGCTTGACTTGAAAGAAAAATTGAAAGATGTGTTGCTTGAGGATAATGACATCTTCGTTTCCTTCGAATTGGTATCATTTTTCACAAACATTCCGACCTATCTGGCAAATAAGATAATTCTGAAAAATGGGATCAACCACAAGACCAAAAAAAAATACCGAAGCGACAAATTTTGAAACTTTTGGAATTTTGACTAAGAGAAAATAATTATTTTCAATACAATAACACGTTTTATAACCAGACGTTTGGTATGCCCATGGGCAACCCGGTATCCCCAAAAATAGCGGACATAGCTTTAGATGATCTCCTTCACAACGTTTTCGAAGAACTAAAGGAAGAAAACATAAAAATAAAGTTCATCGCCAAATATGTTGATGACATATTTGCAATCATTCAACGCAAAGACCAACATAAAATACTTTAAGAACTAAATGGCTACCACAAAAAAATCCAATTTACTACAGAAAAGGAAGAAAACAAAAACCATTTTTAGTGTGTCTCATTCGATATAACAATAAAATAAATTTTAACTGGTACTCGAAACCAACGTCTTCGGGAACACTTATAAGTTTCCACTCAAACTAGCCACTCACTCAAAAAATTAACACTGCCAGAAACATAATCAATAAGACCTTTGCTCTCAGTGTTGAATGCTTCCATGAAGAAAACGCAAACAAAATAATATCTATACTAAAATGAATAGCTTTCCACGGTACACTATTGATAACCTTATAAAAAACAAACAACAAAGAAATTATTCCGCCACAAAAATAAGATTAAATACAGACGGCAACCCAAAAATATATACAAAAGTTCCCTTCATTCCCAACTTAACTAAAAGTAAGAATCTCTTTAAAATAATAAAAGAAGAAAATAACATAACGTTCGCACACAAATCCAACGAAACTCTTAGCAAATTGTTCACAAACACAAAAACACCAATCCCGAAACACAACACACACGATGTTATTTATGAGATCGGTTGCAAAAGGAAAAAAGGAGAAAGCTGCAATCTAGTTTATATGGGCACCACAAAGCGAACACTAGGTATAAGGATGACAGGACATAAGAGAGACATAAAAAACAAAAGAAAAACTACTGGAATATCCCAACACATGCTGCACACTGAACATGAGCCAGACTTCGACAACGTCACGATTGTGCACAAGGAGAGAAAAAGGGAAACGAGGTATACATTGGAGAGCCTACGAATTCAACAAAAGAGAAAAACTTCTATGAACCTAAATGAAGACATTGAAGGAACAAACGCAATATACAACATTTCCATATTGTGGTATTTATGATTTTTCTTAGTCTAATTTCTCGTTAGTGTAAATTTAAGTTGTATTTATTTATTTATATATATTGTAATGATGCATTATGATGATGCATTGCAAGCCACGAATAGCCACAACACAATAAATCCTAAAACACTCCATTACCCCCTTTGCACCTTATTGGATACCACCTCACATCTACATGCCTGTCCTATCACAAATAATACTTACCCATCATAGTACACTATCCTAGCCATAGAAAAATCACCCGACATGCATAACCGACATACCTACATTTTGAACCCAAGACTCCCCTCTGCACCTACGTCACTGCAACAATATTACCTACAGATCCAACAACTTGCTCCAATAGCATGTTCACCCCACGCACCGCCATCAACGACTGATATGCACAGAATGCTTATCAGAGAAACAACACAATAACCACCACACAAGACACACAGCGTGGTGAGTTAAAGTTAATTATGTACGAGTATGTAGCATGAAGAAAACTCCAATGACGACGGCAGCTGGACAACGAACAATGGACCTTGATGGTGAATTTACAATATCCCGAAAATAGAAAGAATACCACCCGCATATCACAATGAGACAAACAAATAATTAGTTAAATAGGTCATGCAATAGAAAGGTGAGCAGTACCCCACTTCGCCTGTAGTGATTGCCGTCAAAGGACGTGATAGCCGCCAAAGGGCGTGATTGCCACCGAAGTGTGTGATTGCTGTCAAAGGACGGGATAGCCACCAAAGGGCGTGATTGCCACCAAAGGGTGTGATTGCCGTCAAAGGACGTGATAGCCGCCAAAGGGCGCGATTGCCACCAAAGGGTGGGATTGCCGTCAAAGGACGTGATAACCGCCAAAGGGCGTGATTGAAACCAAAGGGTGTGATTGCCGTCAAAGGACGTGATAGCCGCCAAAGGGCGTGATTGCCACCAATGGGTGTAATCGCCGTCAAAGGACGTGATAGCCGCCAAAGGGCGTGATTGCCACCAAAGGGCGTGATTGCCGCCAAAGGGTGTGATTGCCGTCAAAGGACGTGATAGCCGCCAAAGGGCGTGATTGCCACCGAAGTGTGTGATTGCTGTCAAAGGACGTGATAGCCACCAAAGGGCGTGATTGCCACCAAAGGGTGTGATTGCCGTCAAAGGACGTGATAGCCGCCAAAGGGCGCGATTGCCACCAAAGGGTGGGATTGCCTTCAAAGGACGTGATAATCGCCAAAGGGCGTGATTGCCACCAAAGGGTGTGATTGCCGTCAAAGGACGCGATAGCCGCCAAAGGGCGTGATTGCCACCAAAGGGTGTGATTTCCACCAAAGGGTGTGATTTCCATCAAAGACGTGATAGCCATCAAAGGGGAAAGGAGCCTACAAAAGACGGAGAGGCAAATTCGAGGAACCGGAGCAAACACAGCAGATTCGTATCTATCCCACCTACGGCCAAGTCCGATCTCAAGCCTAGGAGTACTGTAAATCCACTCCAAGAACTCCATTTCCAGAACGAAACGGGAAAAAATCAACATAGAACTGCTTCAAAATATTACAGAAAATTGTATTTATTTTGATGTACTTTTAAGAATTAAGAACTTGGAATTTGTTTTTTATAAGTACCCTCTAAACTAAAGCTTCGTACTTACTTTAGTAGAACCTTGGAGTCCGGCGAGCGAAACCTCGGCCTTCAGAAAACAAAGTACATCACAATATATGTATTCTATTTTTTATATATTTACATATACATATGTAGACAATAAACGACCCCTGAAGATGCTCAGAAACTCCAGCGAAACGTCGGGATAGAATTTATGTACGTGTTTTTATTTACATAGTCAGTCAGAATCGCCCAAAAAAGCCCAATCAAAGAAATTTTTTACAAAAACTATGAAAATCAGTTATGTTAACTATAAATAGCGCAAATAGCATTGGGCTTAAGGTATATCCCTGTCTGTGGGCTCCAATGAATATCGATTCCTTTAATTTGTACATCAAACATTTCCGATCAACCGTATCAATTGCTGCTTTGAAATCGACAAAGAACGCGTACAATTTCTTGTTTTTTCGATAAAAAGGATTCTGCAATACTACTTAAAACGAAGATATGGTCGATTGTTGAGGAAATAGATCTAAAGCCAGCTTGCTATTCTTTCAGGAAGTTGTTTTCCTGCTCCCAATCTAATTTGTGAGCCGTCTCTGAAGAATGGTCGTAAATATTTTATATGAAGCATTCAAAAAGGAAATGCCTCTGTAGTTATTGGGATCAGATTTGCTTCTTTTTTTGTGGATGGGAAATATCAACGCCTTTTAAAACTCTCGAGGGACAGTATGCTGAAACATAAAATTGGTCAATTCTGTTACTTTTTTATGAGTTCCATTGAACAATATTTAAAAAAGTAAAAAAGTTGGATGGTATTCGTCAAGTTCGTGTGCTTTCCATCTTTCAGGTCCATTATCACTGCTCTTATTTCTTGCATTGTGATTTGAGTTTCCAAAATGTCGTTGCTGTAATCTGAACTTGCAAATTGGATCGTTCTTGAATAAAGCGTTCGATTTAAAAGCTGTTTAAAATGCATAGAAAGTATACTTGGATTTAAATCTCTGCTAATTTCTACCTTGTTTCCATTAATTCGTTCGTACAATTTTCCAGAATTCTGACGCATTTGAGCAATGAGCTAAGCTCCTGGCCTCTGTTCCAAAGTAAAACTTTTTTTTGTTGCTACAAGTGATTTTGAAAAGCTTATTTGTTTCGATGTAAAATTTTTTAATTGTTTCTCCGCCAATGTTTTTGAATAATTTAAGCCAAGCAAAAGAAAATTTTCTAGCTATAATGCACTCTTCATGGAGCCACGGTTGTCTAAGCATTTTCCTCCTATCGGTTTGTTTATTATTATGTTGGTATGCCGCCTTAATTCATTATGCAAAGCCTTCGAATTTCTTGGTTTCCTGAGATCCTAGAATTACATCCAAATTTTGTTGATATGATGCTCCATTGGCGTTTTTCCATTGTAATTTGGGTAAAAGATGAATTTCTTGCAGTTCCTCAAATTCTTCCGCTTCAATACAGAATTTTAATATGATTGGAAGATGGTCTGAATAATGTAGTTCATTGACTTCAAAATCAGTAATGCAACAGCTTTTTTATACCTAAATTGGTAGACTGCAAATATATATGTGACAAAAATAAAAAAAAAATTGCTGTGTTAATTTTAAAAAAATATATTTGTTTGCTTTTTTGTTTATTTTCGATAGATTGAAAACTACATTGCATTTGTATTACACAATTTGTTAAAAGTAGAGATCTGCAGATGAATAGCTCCTAAGCTACTAGTCACTGCATTGATAACAAACGGCTTCAAGATTAACTCAGGACGCGTTGTTCATTCTTTTGAGCACTGAAAATGTTTATTGGCTTATAGTGAAAAATTTCCGAAATTTATTTTAAATAATTAAGTTTTTGGAACTTAAGGAACAAATTAATTAAATGTATATCAATAGAGAGTGGAGACATATTAAATACTGAAAATGCTACTAAGCAAGATAATTAAAATAGAAATGAGCCAGCCATACATATTTCTCGAATACAGATGAACCACGATTTTAACAACATTAAACCCAACGCTACGCAAAAGGACAACAAAGAAAAATATTCTAATGCAACAAGTAATTGTCGTCGAAAAAGCTCCACATTAGCCTTGACAACAAATTATTAATTTAATTAGACTGCCATTTTTTTGTTTTGTGAAAGATTTTTACCTCTTAGGGCCTAAGCAATGCTGCCCGATAAAATAATAAAATGCACGACTGGATCGCACGTACTTGCTCTCATGTTCGATCACATTGAATGCAAATGATTGTTACACTTTCCCGTCGCGAAGCGAATTGAAAACTATGGCCCAAAATTTTAAACGATTTAGTAATATGTTAAATCATTTTTAGTATGATTTGTATTTTATATATTTTCGATATGCTATAGACATTAAGATATATTATCTTATAAAGAGTGATAGCTTAACATTGGTATATAAATTCAATAAATAAAAGCTAACAGTATTTTGTTTAAAAGTTAAGATATTATGTTATGAGCAGTTATAATTAAATAATAAACTAATAAATTAATTTAACATTCACAATTTTGAATTTCAATTATTTTTCATATACATACATACAAATATTATAAATGAAGCATTATTTCAATTAAAAAACGTATATATACATACTAATTTTCTTTTGAATATTTACTTAATGGTAAAACTCTGCATTACTGGCTAGAAAGATAGATTTTAAGTTTATTTCGGAATATTTTGACATTTTCAAGTGCCCTTATATCGCTCATTAAAGAGTTCCAAAATTGTAAAGCATTTACAAAGAACTGTCGTTCTAATGTAAGACAGGTGTAAGGTGTGTCGTGGAATGCTAAAAGTACATAGTCTGCTAAAGTTAGAAAAATGTAGACGGTAGAAGAGATACTGTGGTTGATGCATTTGTTTTATGTTAGAGAGCAAAAGGTGTGTTCGGTTCTGTAACAAGTGTTTGAATTGCATATTGTATAAGCAAACTCTGACACATGATCGTATCTTTTAAGACCACAAATATATCTGATCCTGTGGTTGAACATATGAGTGATGATAGCTAGCGTATAGACGTGTTTTAATTTGGCTCACCTTTATTCAGGTTTATTCCATATTAAACTTTCCTCTTATATTCTTCTTGTTGTTTTTAAAAAAATAGTTTTTAATACGCCTGAATTGATTTTCATTGGAGTTTCTTAAATGTTGCAGCACTTAAGTAATATTAAATAAAAACAATCATAAATTCCTGACATTTTTTATTTTAATTAAATCACGAATATGGCAAACTGTTCTGGTATTAGTGTTTCAAAATTAAATTCACCGCTCAATTCAAACTCTTCTTTCAATAATTCTTTGTTCGAAGCTTTGAGGATGACAGCGAAATGTGGAAAAAAATGGAGGACAAACTTAAGGCACAAAATAATGTCTTAACACATGAAATAAATTCAATTTTAACAAAAAAATTGAAAGAAACTGAAACCCGGATTTCTGCTTCGATAAATACTCAATTGTTAGATATTAAAAAAGAAATATCGCATCTTGTTACACGGGTATGTGATATCGAGTCTATGCAATCTAATTTGAAAGCCGACTACATGTTTCTTAGAAACGATGTAAACAAACTCAAACTCGACGAAATGTGCGCAGATGTCAAACTTGAGTTATCCACTTGCACTTCCAAAACGAAAAACAATGAATATGAAATTTCCGCGATTCGAAATAAATTATCCACTTTGACTAGGAAACACAGGAAACTCAGGAAAACCGAAACGTTTCTTGTGACGCTATTCTGAATCGAATACCTTTCGTACCCGACGAAGATCTCAAAATAATTTTCAATCACCTGTGTATGTCACTCAGAACTAAACCACCAACTCTTGTTAATATATTCCGGACCCGGCCAAAGACTTCAAGCACACACGACTCATCGATCATAATCAAATTTAATTCACCATTTGATAAAAACACCATACTTCGATCTATTGCTGCACACCGTAAACAAAATAACAATAAATCACTTAACTTGCGCGACGCCAACTTTGAGACGAAAACTGAAAGCCCGATCTTTTTCCGCGAATGCTTGACGAAGAAAAACAACTCATCATTGCAATCGGCTTTAAAATTAAAGAAACAACAGAAGCTAGTGTCGGTGTTTACAATGAGAGGTCTGGTCTATGTAAAACATCAACCTGACGAAGCTGCGGTTTTAATTCAGGAGAATGAAGACTTGTTAAGGGTTGACAACATGACTGATGATCCTATTATTTAATTCTTATTTTTTGCAAACTATATTTATTATTTTTAACATATATTTTAATTATTTTTTTTCTCTTATTTCCTTCTTTCTTTTCCACTATTTTCAACACTTTCTTTTATATTTATATATTATTTATATTAGTAGAACTGATTACTGTCGTAAATTTCTCTTTTTTTTTAACTTAAAACTATCTTTGAAAAATTATAATGAGCTCTTCTGATACCACGTTAAAAGGAGGATTTTGCCAATTTTAATGTTATTAACGTTTTACTAAAGTTAAAATCACCGAATGGTTGCTTTAAATTGTTAGTATCGTACTAAATCCACATGTCATTCTGATAGTATACCGGCTTTGCACGCTGGAAGCCATGGTTTCAGTCCTGCTGATGTTAATTTTTTTTTATTTTCGTAAATAATGAAATTAAAATGATGAAAATATAAACATCGAATGCTTATTTATAGCACATGTTGGGTTTCTATCAACATATAATCAATTTACAACGCATACACACAATAATTGTGTTCATCAAAATTCAAACCCTACAAATGCTTTGATATCTGCTTAATTAAAATTTATGAAAAGTTAGTAGACTACTATGTATATAGTAAGTTGCTAACTAGTATCGTGTTAAGGCCTTAATAATAGGTTGTTTAAAATTTGCGCCAATACTTCTAATTTATTTTATTAATATTAAAGTTCCGACGCGCAAATTCAAACCAACCGATAACAATAACAAAACACGACTTATGTACTTTTATGTACGAGGAAACGAATGACAAGCAAGAGAAATTCGAATTCGATTCGATGCTTTCTGAATTGACTAGCTCAGTTTAATGGGGTGGGTTCACCACTCGAATTTATTGTATCGATTATGTCATATTAATGGATTAATTAAAATTGATCAAAATGTTTTTATTGCCACTGAAAAAATAAAATGGTGCCAGTGATTTTTTTTGTAAATAAGGAAATCACAAACCTAGGGAGCGGAACCGACCGACGGTGGTATTTTAGAATGGAAAGAAACAAAGAAATTATATGATTTAAAATATTTAAATATTTGGTTCAATGAAAAATGAAGGTGCTTGGGAAACCTTACGAGTAGGAGTAAAACCAAAGATCTTTTGAACAAAGAGAACAAAGTTCAAGATTTAATATGAAGATGGTTGTTAAGGCGAGTTCCGATTTACCGGAAAATTTTCGAAACAAAAGCCAAACGAAATAATAAAAGCTAATCAAGTAATTTTAAGAAAACGAATATATATATCTATATCTATTTAGGGTGTCCGTTATTTTCCAACAATTTTTTTTCTTACGCACAAGGCACAACATTTTTTTCGTTAGAGCTTAAAACCGCTGCAAACATTTACTGTACCCGACTTTCAATCAAAGTATGCCATGCAACTTATGTATAGGTAAATAGCGTATGTCCTGAAAGATTGTTAGTATATTGTCTTTTTTAGATTCGATAACAAGTATATTTAATTTTTAGAAGATGGCAATGCAAGTAAGAAGTGCAAAATTATTTGTTTAGTGGGAAATATAAACCACCAAATAACAGGTGCTAAACTTCCTTCAAAACGGCAAGTTTAAGAAGTTTTATTTTATAATATTCGGGAAGGTAAGCTAACTGTGAGTGAAAGTTCAAACCTTGTGATTCGTGAGAGCTTGGGAGAAGGCAAGAATACCCACAAAGGCACTTACTCATTGTATAAAAAAACTTGTGAAACTATATGAGCTTTCGAAAGACCTGCAAAAAAATTCCAAGAAAACTCAGGATATATTCACACGAAGGGAAGAGGAATTTCAAAGTGATCTGGATAATCTGTTTGATTTAGCACATGCCGATGCCTTTGTTGAAATCAAAATAGAAGAGGATAAAATGTTTTTGCTGCATCAGAGGGAACCAGGAAAACCAGGTTGCCTAATTGGCGTCGACAAAAAATTAATGGGAAAGGAAGAAAGGGTTAAAGAGAGAATATTAGAAGAAGAAAACAGATCATATAAGTTGACAATACCATCTAGCTCTACGGGTTCAACTGGGTGGTTATTATACCAACAACTTGGCGATGATACCGATTCGTCGTCCAACAGTGCTGAAAGCCATGGAGAACATTTGCCAACAACAACGGGAACAGAAACAGTACAATCTGAAAGTTTAAAAAAACGAGGAAGAAAACAATTTTTCACTTCTAAGCTAGTATCAGTCCTAGACAGATGTCAACCAAGCATTATAGATTCTGTTTATATTCTTTAGGCTACAGTTGAAGCCATGGGACTAAACTTTGAAGATTTTCCAATCAATAAATCTTCAATTTAACGTGTTCCGACAGAGATAAGCAAAAAAGAGCTGCATCTATAAAAACAGATTTTGGAAATGAAGTTCCTGAAGTTGTGACTGTTCACTGGGATGGAAAATTACTACCTGGGCTAACCGTAAGAAGTTGCAAAGAAGAACGACTTCCTACCGTTGTAACGTTTGGTAGTAAGGAACAACTCCTTTCTGTGCCTAAGCTTGAAAATTCGTCCGGGAAAGAAAAATCTGCTGCTGTTTTTAGAGCAATAAATGATTGGAACCTTGAAAGTAAGGTACAGATAATGTGCTGTGTAACAATATCATCAAATACCTGATACTTCAATGGTTCGTCTGTGCTTTTAGAACAGAGGCTTGAAAGGGAGTTATTACTTTTTGGGTGTCGACATCACATTTATGAACTTGTTTTGAAATGCGTATTTAAAACTAAAATTCGCCAGGTAACAATAAACCTAGACATTCCCCTTTTTAAAAAGTTCCGAGAGAATTGGAAAAATATTGATTCTTCTACTGTTGAAACTTGCAGTGAGGCATAAAAAAGCATTTCCGACAAACAACAATAAACGAATTGCTTGATTTTTATTTTGCTGAACTGCAGAAAACAATAGTGAGAGATGACTACCGCGAGCTTATTGAGGTTTCTGTCATATTTTTGGGAGGAAATAAGAACACAGAATTATAGATCCGACCACCAGGTGCAATGCATCAAGCGAGATGGATGACAAGAGCAATTTATTCACTGAAAATATATTTATTGCAATCCCGGCTTAAGTTAAAGGCAAGGGCCTGAATATATTTGTTTTTTTTTATTACCACCACTTACTCCATGGCTTCAAAGCAATTTGGCTGTGAAGGCACCATTCAAGACTTGGATTTTATAAAAACCTTAAAAAAACAACGAACCTATCGGCTCGGCAATTTCAAGTGCAGCCTTAAATAAATTTTGTCAGCAATTATATTATTTTACCGAAGATACAGTAATTCTCTCCCTTTTCGATGATATTGTTGATGTTGAAACGAAAACAAGGATGGTTAACAATTTAACGAAAGATGGTTCAAACGATATGTACCTTCAAAGGATTAACTTCTATGTTCATTATGCCATTTTTTGAAACAAAATATGAATTTTATTCTAGATAAAACCCTCGATCAATTTGTGACCGTCAAGGGTAAAAATTTGTTTTCTCGCTTAAAAATAGATGACTCTTTCCTTGAAGGGGATCCTTCTGAATAGGAGGAAAACAGTTCATACTCACAGGCAAAAGTAACAATTCTACAGCTAAGAGCTGTGAATGATACAGCAGAAAGAGCGGTTAAGCTGGTTCAAGACTTTCATGGACTAATTACAGCAGATGAAGAACAGAAGCAATTCCTTTTACAATGTGTGCAGGAGCATAGGAAATTGTATCCTGACCGCAAAAAGGAAATATCCGCTTGAATTATAATATGTTTCATAAAGTTTAATTTAAATTGATATTTATTTAATTGTATTGCCTTAAATTGAAAAAAAAAATTAAAACAAAAAAAAAATCCAATGTACACCCAAAATTGGTCCATACTAATTTTACTTCTTATCTTTGAAGTCAAGTCGGGTAGGGTTCCTATAGACCTACGAAGCTAATATTTTGCGTATGAGTAGATCTAAGAGGTATAAAAAAAAGGAGAGGGTGTGCGTTACAAATAACTAAACAAATTTAAAAAAGCATATAAGGTGCACTCAAATGTATGTATATCTCTCAACAAAAAAACAAAACAATATACTTAGGCTTTACTGGTGCTACCTGTCCTTCCTAGAAAACTATTTTGCCCTCCTCGCTCGATCAATTCAATAGCATTTTGCAACATTCCTTCAGTATTTCAAAAATATCGCCAAAGTTTCAATTTTTTCACCTTTTTCTAGAACTTTCCTTTTTTTTCTTTTTCCTTTCTTTTTTTAAGCACCTCCTGTTGGCTTTCTATACGGGTAAGAATTGATCTTCCAGCTTTTACTTTCACTGGATGGCCTCTTTTTTTTCCAATGCCCAAGTGCTTTCAGCCAGTCGACGAGCGTGGATTTCGATCGCATTATCATTCAGATAACTTCAGCATATTTGCGGGAATGAGCAAACACAGTTGAGATTCTGCAGCCCTTCCTACTCGCACTTTAAATCCCAGCTTCATGCTAAGTGATCTTCGAATTTGGCGAACTTTGGCAGGATTTCCAGTGGGTGGCAATTCAAAGAGTGCATTCAGTCACGTAATCCCACCTACTAAGCTTTTAAAAGAAAGTTTTGGAAAACCGAAAATAAACTGAACTTTTATATCACGCACATTTTTTCCCTTTCGTTTATGACTAGTAAGGAAAAAATGGTAAAAAGCTATTTCAATTATACGTTTTAAAGGAAGCAGAGTTAGACTAATTTTATTTCGCGGCTTTACTCTAAATCGTTGGGCTTTTTCGCAGATTTGGGGAATAAGGACAAGCAGTTAACGTTCCATTTTTGCATTAAAAATATAAATAATTGAGTTAGGTTGGGCAAGCATTCTCGCAACGAGCAACTTCAGCATCGGAGACCAACTGTCATCCGTGCTTCTTTTTATACATTCGTACAACCGTCCATCGAATGAGATGAAGTGGATCACCCATCCACTTAAGTGTCAATCTTGGCAATCTCGACATTTTTTTGTTTAACTTTACTGAGAGAATTAACCGATGGCTGATGGACCATGGCTGCCCTCTCTTGCTCTCAGTAGATTGAAAGAAATACCTGCTAAAATAATGTGAAGAAAAGGGAAAAAGGGAACTTAAAGAATAGTTTTTGTTGCGGTAAATTTCACAGTGGCAAACTCCACTCTTTCCTCCTTGGAAATGTACTTGGTTTTCAAGAAAAACAAGTAATTTCCTACGGATTAATCAGGTACACAAAAAACAAAGGTAAGGGAACCATCAGGCCAAATATGGTAGTACATTTCAAATAAAAAACGAAAGAAGGAAAAAAATGGAAGAAATACAACAAAACCAATATAATACAAAAGTTACAAAAAAACTTATTACTCTTTACTCTTTTACTCTACCAGGGACTTATGGACTCAATCAATTTCCTAAACGAAGTGAAAGGCTTCAAATCTTTGGTGTGCCAAGTACCAGGATCTTTTCCGTTTTCGTCTTCAAGGACATATGTCCAAGGAGATAATCTTTTTTTGATTTTAAAAGGGCGCACAAACTTTGGTGCTAACTTAGCTGCATAATAATCTTCAACATCCGAAAGGACAAAATGTCGTCGCTATACAACGTCAGTAGGAAGATATTGCACATCTCACATACTGAGGTTATATGTCCTTGCTGATTTATTTGATGCTATCTGTAGCTTGGCAGCAATATCCGCCCTAAGTCTCCTAAACCTTTCCCCTACATCTATTTCTGATATGCTCTGATTTGTATCTATTCCCTGATCACTTAGTATTACTACTTCCCTAATACTCGTTGACATCTCCTTCCCAAAATTGGCATAATATGTTGGAACTCCTAATACTTCGTGTTGCGATGTGCTATCCATGCAACTTTCGGTAATTGAGAATCCCAAACCTGGTGATTCTCAGATACATAAGCCCTCAAGGTTGTTTTATTATCTGTTTATTCTCTCCGCTGGCTTAGCCTGAGGATGATAATGGGGAGCAAAGCTAATCGTCGACGAGTATTCGTCGCAAAGTGATTTTAATTCCCTACTGCAAAACTGTGGACCGTTATCACAAATAAAAAATTTAGGGACACCAAAAAGAAGAAAGACATTATCTTCAAGCTCCCTACATACTGCCTTTGCCGTGGCAGACCTAAGTACAAAAAGCAATCGAAATTTTGTAAGAGAGTCCACAACAGTCAAAATATATATATGGAGCTCCTACTGGACTTGGGTAAAGGAAAAGGAAATTTTTTTTCTCCCCACGGGTCTAAATCATCACCAGCCAGCACTGGAACTCCCCGAGAAAACATGTCGGGAACGACATGATCTTTACCCTTGCGATGAATTATCTTAAAGTCAAATTGCTGAAGCCTAACCGCCCAGCGCACAAGCCTTCTCTGCGGACCTTTCAGGTTATTCAGCCAAATGAGTGATTAATAATCGTTTATGACAGTAAAACGAACACCTACGAGATACAGCCTTGAGTTTTCAATTGCCCACAAGACTCCTAAGCCTTCTTTTTCGGTAGTGGAATAATTTCTTTCGGTGCGATTTAGCGACCTGCTTAGATAACAAATAACTCTTTCCCCCTCTTCAAATTTTTGAGCATCTGTTTGGACCATGAATGGAAGTGAAAAGTCGGGACAGGTCAATATGGGAGCCGTGATTAAAAATTCTTTAGATTTCCTAAACGCGTCTTCGCATTTCTCTGACCAAACAAACTTTTTGCTCTTTTTCTGCAAATCCGTTAACGGCCTAACTATTATTGTTGAGAAATTAAGTACGAAAAGCCTCTACCATGAGACTGTTTCTACAAAGCTCCTAAATTCTTTAACTAATTTTGGTGCAGGTATCCTAACCATACTTTCGACCTTTTCCAGATCGACGTGTTATCCGTTTCAGTCCACAACATAACCTAAAAATTTAAAGGATGACCTACAGAAATTACATTTGTCCCTTCCTAATTTAAACCCTGCTATTTGCAATCTACGAACATTTCTTTTAAGATTTAGAGGTGTTTCTCAAAGGTATCTGTGACGATGATAATGTCATCTAGATACACGAATACAATAGGCTTCAACTCAGGTCCTAACACGCTATGAATGAACCTCTGCCAAGTGGCCAGGGCATTGTGAATCCCAAAAGGCATCCTTTTAAAATGGAAAAGTCCCCTACCCGGTACCATAAAGGCAGTAAATTTGCGAGATTCCTCCTCCTTTGGAATCTGCGAATAAGCTGGCTTAATGTCTAGTGATGTTAAAAATTTAACATTCCTAAACTTATGCAGTATTCCGGAAAATATTGACAATTGATAAACATCCCCTCTGTAACCGGATTCAACTTCCTATAATCGACGCAGAACATAAAGGTATCATCCTTCTTCCTAATTAAAACTATCGGAGATGCCCAAGTGCTATGTGATTTCTCAATTACTAACTTATCTAACACTTCTTGATGAGACTTATCTATGTGTACCAGCATCGCAGGCAAAACAGGATAATAACGTTGTTTGATTGGTTCTGCTGCCGTTCTAATAATATGTTCTACCAATGTTGTCCGACCTAACTCTTCTGGCATATCTTTGAACAAAAGTTCAATTAAATCTCCTAAAGTTTGCTTTTGAGCTTCATCCAACCCAGACTCCTCAGTGATGGACGAAGTGCCTATCGAAGCCACCATATCCTGGATTGAAAAATTCCACATACGAGATCGAAGATCCGGTACAATGCCCTAAAGTGCCCAAAAATCCGCACCAAGGGTCATTGCACGTGGTAAGCTAGGAACTTTTCATTCCATCAAATCTGTTTTGTCCTCGACAACAATGGGTATATTAATAACTCCCAACACTCCTACACCTGCATCATCTGCTAACTGAACCTGTCTAATATTAGTACTAACTAACTCTAAACCTAAATCTTTTAAAATTTCCCAAACGTCCCTACAGATAATTGTCCTAGAAGCTCCTGAATCTAAAAGTTCTAAAAACCTACACCCGTAAATATTTAATCCCAAGTAGGGACGACTGTCGCCCCACTTGTTTCTAATGTGAAACCGAGTTTTACTGGATCTACCAGCTGGTCGTCAGCAGACGGCGCCCTTGCCCTGCTGGCCCAAGAGACCGTTGCCTGTTTTCCGATCCCGAACAACGCCTACAATTTCGTTTCGTTTTACCAATAGCCCCACAACCAAAACATCGCCTAGGAGCGGAACAAGAGTCAGAATAAAATCGTTCACTATTGCAGTTAAAACAACGAACGGGCCTACGAGGTGGAGGGGTTATTAACTTCAACTGTTGCCGTTGCTTCTTGAACGGCAGCTCGGTGGGCACAAAAGCCTCAATGTTTGTCCTAATCGACTGTAAATTTCTACCCAACACAACGAGTTCGTTGACTGATTTAATATCACCCAACCCCAAATGCGTTTGTTAGAACAATATTCATCATCAGAATGGATAACTTCCGATTCTCACTCAGAGGCTCCAAAAATTGCTTAAAAAGGGTCTGCATGAGAGCAATGTACATCCCCATTGTCCCGTCTCTACCCTAGGTACGCCGCCTGACCTCACTCAACAAGGCGTCATCATAGTTGGAGGGTAAAAACTCCAACTTTAATTCTCTAACCAACTCCTTCCATGTCTAAATCGAGTCCCTAATCGCCCTAAACCATAAGAGTGCCTTCATAGTGTAAAAATCAACAGCCGATTGGAAAAGTCTCGCCTCCGAAATACCTCTAGATTTCCTAAGTTCCTCTACTCGTTACGGAGACGATTGTCCGAATTTATGAAGGCCCGTGATATAAAATAAACACAAAAGAAAAATAATAATGAACAAATAAACTCACCGGACCATCATTCATCCTCTCTATATCTGACAACGGCCAGCAATGTATAATAATATTCGTACATACATTATGTACCTACATAATCGGCTAATATCCACAAGTGCAGGAATCCTGAGGTGACTGCTGAGGACCAGGGCTGATGATGGAAAGTCCAACATCCGAATTATGCAAAGGAACCTGTAAAGAAAAGAAAACAAAACTAAATTAAAATAGGTAAACCACCGGAGGCTGTTGCATAAACAAAATTCCTTCAATAAAGGACAATTTTATGGAACAACTCTGGTGGCAAGCAACTGATCCTTGCACCAATCTGGATGTAGAGTGATGGTCAGCATTATATCTGGACATGAAACATCTTAAAAAAAAAAGAACACATGAAAATTCCACGACAATTGAAATGGAAAAAAAGCATACCTACTTTCTGATGAAAAATCTGGGCATTGTGTTGATTTCTGTCTTTACGTTTTTGTTTAGTTTTATTCATGTTTTATATTTATTAGGTATATTAGTTTTATTAGCACTATTACCTAGTTTTTATATTATTAGATTTCATATTATTATTGGCACTAACAAAACACTAAACATACACGAAATAAGAAAAAAACAAATCCCGGCAAATCCCAAACAATCACGAACTTTGCAAAACAATTTAATAACAAATGACAACTGTCTGGATGACATTTGGCAATTCTTAAAGCTTTTTAGCAAAAGCCCATTAAGCTAAATTCCAAAGATCATTTAGACTCAAATGTTCGCGGTTGAATTCAAATTCAAATAACAAACGAAATATAAACACATTGGAGAATTGTATTATTAAATATAAGATATTATATGTAATTATTGTGGGTACCGTTTTCCACAACCTTATACAAAGGCACGAGATTTTTTGTTTGCTCAGTAGGTGTGACGGCAGAGAGCAAGAACTCCCCCAATCCGTCGAACTTAGCCGTGCAATAAGCAAGCGTGGCATTACTCTCTATCCGCACCGAAGACGCCCCCGCGGCCTTAAGTATACTCGAAACAATGGCGCCCAACGTAACGAACGGCTATAAGATCCATTGGGACTCCAAGGAGATGATTTTTATGTCAAGGTCATCCCTTGGACTCTCACTAATCTTCAACTCCAATTTTGTTCACATTTTAATTTTTTTACCTTTCCTATCCTTAAAGTACATATCTGGAGACCGTAAAAGCTAGTTGTTTAGTCGCAGATAGAGTTCAGCTGTCCAATCTGACAGGTGTAGTACCAATAGATTTTGTGAGGTAGAACAAAGTCTTCCACAATGCAATTAGCGGAGTAGAATGGAGAAGCTGAACGTTCACTGCAAGCCTAATGGTCATGTGTATCCAGACGTACAGAGTGGCGTGGACATCAAGGTTTTAAATTCTACTGTGTGGAAGGTTATCTCTGCTTCCTAGCCAACCACCTTTTAGGTTTAATATCAGAAAGTTGGATGTGGCAGGAAGACTAGAGATGGCTCATTGCACTCGTCGAGTTACAGAGGTACCAGTCGTTAATATGACTGATTGATCGACATTAGACAAGAACTTACGCCGATTTAACAGGACGTAAACTTTACTATTGAACAGACATTTACAAACATAAATACTAGACAATTACATCATTTTCTTTTCCTCCCTTATTCGTTTGGATACTCTGTCGTATCTTCACACACCTCATCATGATTATAGATATATTTTGTCTTATTATTTTCTAAACAGCTTAATTTTTTATATTTACTGAATTATTAATTTTCTTCAGCTTTTTGTTGATTTAGTTTTTTTACTTTTTTATTAATTTTTTTTGTTTTGGTTTATTTTTTTTCCTCTTTTTAATTAGTTTTTTTTATATAGTTATTAATTTAATTTTCTATTGAATATCTTTTCTTTAACATTTTGATTTTAACTGCTTTTTTTTATATAGTTCTGAAACATAATTTTTTTATGAATAGTATTTTTCGTTGAAATTTTAATTTTTAACTATATCTCGTTGTTTTTTAATGTTGTTTTACTTTAATATCTGTATTATTGCCTTTTAGTTTTTTGCCATTATTATTGATTTTCTTATTAGTTTTAATTCATTTTTTTTATTTTTAACTTATTTTTTTTTTTATTTAAATTTAATTTTAAAAAAAAATTCTACATATCGGATAAGTTTTGATTTTTTAATCTTTTTTGAATATTTATTGGTTTTAATTTTGTTGAAAAGTGATCAAAACCCAAAAATTATATAAAATGAGCAAACGTGCGACTGGTGCCATCAGGAAAGGCACTGTAGGGAGACCTAGAGGTAGGGTTCGTCTCACACGCACCACCGCTAGGGTTGAGTCGTGTCCAACTCTATCCGAGCCAGAGCTCAACCAGAGCACATTAAGAAACCCTTTTGATGAGCTGGTGAAGGTTAACCTCAGTCAATTGGCCAGTGCGTTACAGACAGGGCCAAGCGATGGTAGGAGGCCTATTTTGTCACAGGAGTTGAGTGGTCAGACATTAGGACCTAAGCCACGAGGTTCTGTAGAGGAACCCAAAGAGTCAATTTACAGGGGAAATAATATGGTAAAGTATGGAAAAGGACAAAGAGGAGTATGAGATCACCATGGCAGGAAAGAGCCTAAAAAAAGCTATAGACAGTGCAATTTAAAGATCTATAAATGAGACCCATTTTTGGACGATGGCTGTTCTGGAAGAGCAGTCGAAAAACATGCAAACAATGCAGTCATTTGTAGAATCTGTGACAGGAAATATGTCTGCTATGAGTGAGCGTCAGCGTATAGTAGAGAGATCTACTCTCTGGTTATATGCCGGTCAGAAGCGTAATCAAGAGAGACTCCTTGCAGACCCTGACATAGGTCACACAAGAGCTTATTCTCCTTATTCTCCACCCAGGAACAATGTAGAACCACCAAAAAATATGAAACGAGTAGACATCCATAAATGGGGTGTCAAATTTGATGGGACACCCAAAAGTATGACGTTCGAAAGTTTCATTTTAAGGATAGATACATTACAAAAAATAAATGGTATCACTAACGAGCAGGTATTTGCCAATTTCCATCACTTAGTGTCAGGAAGCGCCGAAAGATGGTGTTGGCAGTTTCTTGAAGAAAACCAGGGCGATGAATTCTTGAATCTTTATGACCTAAAATCAGAGTTAGTTAGACAGTTTAGAAACAGTAAAAGCGACCATGAGTTACTCAGGCAAATTATGGACAGACGACAGCAACCAAATGAATCCTTCGATGAATCTTATGAGGATGTTGGGAGTCTAACCTTGCAAATGAGGAATCGTCCTAGGGAGAAGGATTTAGTTTCGATGGTCAGATCTGAAAAAACAAAGAAGCGACACTGATCTTCGGATGTCCCATCAAGGATAACAGAGATCGAAGGGAAGAGTGCCATAGGGCTGAAAAACACTTGATAGTTAGAGACTCAAAGTTCAAGAAACAAATAAGTGCAATAGAAGACAATGACTTAGTAAGCACTAGACTCCACTTGACTTACTCAGAGGATGAACAAGACATGCATATTGTTCGGGTACAACATAATCGTACTGACAAGCTAGCTACGAATGCCAGAACGGAAAAACGACAACCTTCTTATAAGGCTAACGAACGACACAGACAGACTGACCAGAGTAAAGACAAAAACGATACGTCGACAACCTGTCCATTAATATTTCACGCACTTACATGTTTCAGTTGTGGGCGGGGTAATATTTCATTTAAGTGCGCCTCCTGTCAGTAAAACCTGAAGGTCTGCAGTGCATCCGGGCCCACTCGACCGCCAAATGTTTCTCTTTCATGGAAACAAATCCCGGAAAAATAAAAAAATTCTAAGACGTTAATTAAAACAAGTAAATGAACAAACCAAAAGACCAGTACAATACAAAAGTTTACGTGAACGACTAACTAAATGTGACGAAGTTAGAAAACAAATTTTCAATGCTGAAATCACCTGTGCAATAAGTAGCAATAGAAATTTTGGAAAAAATACGTAGGCTTAGGGAAAAATGTCCAATTTACAGAGCAACGGAAAACAAAAAAGAAGCTACTATTTTAGCAATTTCGGACGATAATATGCCGTATGCCAAAGTAGTAGTAGGCAGTGAAGAAATGGTAAGTCTATTATATAGTGGAGCTTCATTAAGTTGTATGGTAAAAGTGGCAATAGATTTTATAAGGAAACACGACATTAGAATAACAAACATGACGATGAACATAAAAAAAGCTGACGGAAAGAACCAACAGATTAGAGGACTCATCAAGACAAATGTCAAATGGGGCGGTAACACCCATGAGATGGAGCTGTATGTCGTCCCAAGTTTGCAACAGCAGATCTATCTAGGCCTAGATTTTTGCAGCACATTTATGGTCGCTCCCAACATTATAAGGCCGCTTGATATTCCATCGTCGATGAAGGAGCAGAAGCTTACACCAGCACAAGCTGAAGAACTGGTGCGGGTCAAGCTTACATTTCCCTCTTTCGCAGTATTGGGATTGGCTAAGACGACAGTCGAAGAGTATGTCATTGAGATGGAAGACGACACCGTCCCCATCAAACAAAGACATTACCCGATCTCACCTGTCGTATAGAGGTTAATGTACGCCGAGCTCGACCGAATGATTGAACAAGGTGTAATTGAAGAGAGCAATAGCATATACAGTTCTCCAGTCGTGTTGATACGTGAGCCGGGAAAGAACAGATTTTGCTTAGACTCGAGAAAAATAAATACTGCAACTAAAAATTTGCATATCCTCTGCCGCATATTGAGGGCATTTTAAGTCGACTTCACAACACGCACTTCATTTCGCCAATCGATTTGAAGGATGCTTTCTGACAGATTCCTCTGGAGCTTAAATCAAGAGAGATGGCGGCTTTCACTGTCCCTGGGTGACATTTGTACCAGTTCATGGTGATGCCGTTTGGTTTGTGCAACGCCGCACAGAGAATGTGTAAACTCATGGACAAAAACATTCCCGCTCGTTTGACAGAGAATGTCTTTGTCTATCTCGATGACCTTTTGATTTGCTCTCCAGATTTTGAAACCCATATGAGTATCCTCAAAGAGGTGGCGAGATGCTTGCGTGAAGCGAGGTTGACGATTAACGTTCACAAAAGCAAGTTTTGTTTCAAGGAGATCAAATACTTAGGCTACTTCGTCGGCGATGAATGTCTACGAACAGATCCTGAAAGGTGTCTGCGGTTAGGGATTTTTCGATTCCAAAGAGTCCAAAGCAACGTCGTCGGTTCTTAGGGATAAGGGATTGGTATAGGCGCTTAATACCCAATTTCGCGTCTATATAAGCCCCGAGGACAGAGTGTCTCAAGAAAGGGAAGGACTTTACTATGACTGACGAAGCCATTACGGCATTCGAAGACTTAAAGAACATGTTAGTGACAGCACCAATACTGACGAACCCAGACTTCACTAGACATTTCTACATACAGTGCGACGCATTATCTTCTGGTGTAGGGAGCGTACTTTTTCAGATGGATGATGAGAAAAACGAACGCCCGGTAGCATTCATGTCCTAGAACCTTAATTCTGCTTAGCGGAATTATATCATGCTTTTCTTCGGAGGAGTATGTGGAGTTGAAGAAGACAACAGAAGAGACGAAAGGCCAACTGTCTGACATAACAATATCCGACCGTTTTGTATACAAACGGACAGACAGACGAACAGGTGACCCCATTCCAGAAGACAGAGTCTGGAAACTCTGGGTTCCGAAGGATGTGCGGGTAAGCCTTTTGGAATCGACACACTATTCTTTTGCTGCTGGTCATGGCGGAATCCATAAAACCTTGCCTAAATTGAGACAAGGGTATTTCTGGCCCAATATGACAGTTGAAGTACAAAACCACATAAAAAACTTTGATATACGCAAATGTAGCAAACACATGAACGCTACATCAAGGCCGCCCATGGAACAACAAACAATTACAGAACGACCTTTCCAACGACTATACATTGACTTTTTAGGACCATATCCACGAACGAAGAACGGACACGGACACATTTTTATAGTGTTAGATCATTTCAGTAAACATGTATTTTTAAAACTCATTCGTAAAGCAACAGCAACTGAGGTAGTTAAGTTTCTTGAAGATAGTGTGTTTTATATGTTTGGAGTGTGTATATACATTCTGACAATGCAAAACAATTCATATCTGAAATGTTTTCAAGCTTTTTAAAAAAAATACGCTGTTCAAAAGGTTCGTACAGTCTTTTACTCACCCCAAGCCAACGCGTCGGAGAGAGTGAATAGGTCAGTACTAGCAAAAATCTGTTCCTATATAACTAAAGACCAACGGAATTGGGACACCAACGTCAGCAACACTGCATTTTCTCTTCGAAGCGTGATAAATGATACGGATTTCCGGTCGCAGGATATATCATCCTGTCGTTAAAACTCACAATAGCTCGCACGTTGGCCGACCGTGGCACCCAGATCTGCTGTCGACATTGATGATGTTTGTTTCAAATTAGTTACATTGGTAGCTTCGAGGGGATCTACATTTTCATCCCCCTCACTCAACTTAGCCATGAATAACAAAATGTCCCACCTTAACTTAAATCAGCTACCTCATTCACTTCATCCAACGATTCAGCCCTAGCCTAGCCCTAGAAATTCTTCCCACAGCTCACTCTATTTTAATTAACAATTTAAGATACTCCGAAGATTTCGGATTTTTCGGAGGTTTTTGTAATAATTCCCTGATTTCTATAATTTTCGCCCCAAAATGCTTTCGAATCCTCAGCAATTGAAAACGGATAATGTGGACTATCTGCACTAATCGACCCTAAGCGCTCCAAGTTTCGATAAGCTCGAAGTGTCACCCGCTTTTCATTCATTTTCGAAGCCTCCTTTAAGGCGCGGGCTTTTATCTCATAAATGAGTCTCTCTTTTGAAAGCCTATTCACATTCATGTTGCAAAAAAAACTTAAAAATCAAAAGTAAAATTAAATTACCAAACTGAATGAATTTTAGAACCGCCTTATTAAAACAAAACCCAATTCGAAATGAAACACGTGATAAATAAATTAAGAATCAAAAATATTGCAAAACAAAATAAACAAAACCTACACAAAACCGAAAGTTACAAAAAAATGAATCCAAAGAAATAAAAACCACAAAAACGAAAGAAAAACGAAAAAAAATGCAGTAAACAAAAATAATTGGAACTAACAGAACTTTCAAACGACGTAAATAATGTCACTCACAAAAACTGTAAACCAAAATCATCAGAAAAAAGAATATTGGTTTCTTTAATTAAAAGTGAAAAAAAACTATTAAATGAAATAACTAATGTCACGCAACAAAAAGAAAAACAAAAATCACCAGTGCAGCAAAAATATCGGTTTTATTAATAAAAGAAAAAAACCGTCAAATGAAATACCAATGCCACTATAAAAGAGAAAAACAAAAATCACCAGTAAAAGAAATATTAATTTAATCGATTAAAAGTAAATTTATAAAATTAAATAACTAATGTCACTTGAGAAAAAAAAATTAAAACCAAAATCACCAAAAAGAAAATTATTTGCTTGATTAATTTTTTTCACATAAATTGTACCTAGTGACTTTCACACGACGTACCTACAATGTAAAATAAAATAATTTATACCACTCACTCAGATAATGGATCGCCAGTTAAAAAAAGTTTCACCCAAAAAGAAATAGAAGTTAAGACACTCAATGTAATAGGACAAAAATACGAATTGAATAAAACAAATGTAAACAAATGTTTTTTTTGGCGAATCAACCCTATCCCCAAAAAAACTGAGAAATATAATTCACACGAAAAATATTTATTAGAGTGAGAAATAACTCAAATGTATATTAACAGCGTAAGAATACCGCAAGAAATTAAATTCAATTTGATATTAAATGATAAAAAAAAATAGATAAATTTAATTAAACCCAATAATAAGATTACGCACCTTTATGAAAAAAAATCTTACTGTTTTCTAATATTTCTTTAATTACAACTGCTTCTCTGAGCTTCAGATCAATAGACACATATGTATGCATGTATGTACAACAATTTTTTGATTAAATTTTTTGTCAACCAGAGATTTTTCTGCACACTTTATTTACCTGGAGGAGTATAAGCAAACAAAAGTAAAGCGAACTAACAAGCAATAATTAAAAAAAAAACTTCCCTAAATGCAATGCATGAATGTAATATTTTTTTTTTAAGTAGGTAGGTAATGAATAAAATTTTCCGCCGCCGTAAAGAATTTTGTTTTGAGAAAATTTGTACTATTTTTTTTAAAGAGGCCCGACGTTGGGCGCCAATTATTACACTTTCTCGTAGCGAACCGAATCGAAAACAATACTTTTAATTTATTTAATTATTATTAAAGTTCCAACGCGCAAATTCAACCCGATCGACGACAGTGATTTTTTTTAATACCGAAATCACAAAGCTTCGGAGCGGAACCGACGGTGGTATTTTAGAATGGAAAGAAACAAAGAAATTATGATGAAAAATATGTTAGTATTTGGTTTAATTAAAAATTAAAGTGCTTGGGAAACCTGACGAGTAGGATTAAAACCCAAGATCTTTTAAACGAAGAGAACAGAGTTAAAGTTGTAATATGAAGATGAACCGTTACCGTTCGGTCCCGAAAGAATCAAGGTCGCCCGCTTAACCGGAAAATTTTCGAAACTTAAACCAAACGATATAATGAAAGCTTATCAAGTAATTTTAAGAAAACGAATATATATATTTCTATATCTATGTATATATTTCAACAAAAAAGAAACATTATACTTAGCTTCACTGCTGCTACCTCTCCTTCCTAGAAAACTTTGTTTCCTCCTCGCTCGATCAATTCAATAAGGTTTTCCAAATTTCCTTCAGGATTCCAAAAATATCGCCAAAGTTTCAATTTCATCACCTCTTTCAAGAACTTTCCTTTTTCCTTTTTTATTTTTTTAAGAACCTCCTGTTCGCTATCTATACGGGTAAGAAGTGATCTTCCAGCCTTTTACTTTCACTGGATGACCTCTTCTTTTTTTCCAATGCCCAAGTGCCATCGGCCACTCAGCGAGCGTGGATTTCGATCGCATTATCATTCAGCTACCTTCCGCATATGTGCGGGAGTAAGCAAACACGTTAAGATCCAGCAGCCCTTCCTACTCGCACTTTAAAGCTCAGCTTCATGCTTAGTCACCTTCGAATTTGTCGAAGTCATGTACGATTTCCAGTGGGCGGCAATTCAAAGAGTGCATTCAGCAACCCACTAAGCTTTTAAAAGGAAGTTTTGAAAAACCGAAAAGAAACTTAAAAAATGGTAACAAGCAATTTCAATTATACGTTTTAAGGGAAGGAGAGTTTAACTAATTTTATTTCGCGGATTGACTCTAAATCGTGGGGCTTTTGTCCAGATTTGGGGAATAAGGACTAGCAGTTAGCGTTCCATCTTTTACATAGACAATATAAATAAGTGAGTTAGGTTGGTCAAGCAGCCATTCTCGCAACGAGTAACTTCAGTATCATCCGAGCTTCTTTTTATACAGCTGTATTACCGTCTATCGAATGAGATAAAGTGGATCACCCATCCACTTAAGTGCCAACCTTGGCAATCTCGATATTTTGTTTCTTCACTTTACTAAGAGAAAGAACCGATGACTGATGGACCTTGGCTGTCCTCTATCGCTCTCAGTAAGATGAGAGAAACACCTGTAAAAATAATATGAAGGAAAGGGAAAAGGGAATTTAAAGAATAGGTTTTCTTGCGGTAAATTTTACCGTGACATGATTTTTAAAAGAAACGGCTAAATATATTTATTTTGTAATTGTTTTTTACATAATTTTTGTGTATACCAAATTTCTTACATTTTTTCTAAACGAAAATTGGGATGACAATTTTAAATATTTAATGAAATAAACTTAAGCCCAACATTTCTGAAAAATCGTCCACCAGTTTTCGAAATATTGAATTTTCAAAAAAAAAAACTATTTTCCGAAAATTTTGAAGTGCAGTATTATTTAGAATTTGAAGAAATTCCTGTATTAACATTTTGATCCCAATCCGTTGAGCCGTTTCTGAGAAAGCCAAAAATCAAAAAAATGGTTTAATGGCAGGTACCGTAAATAACAAAATATGTACAAACAATTTTCGACCAGAATGTAGATTCTACTAAAAGGAGTGATTTTTAGGTAATTTTTAGGTAATTTTTATCAAAATCGATAGAGCCGTTTTCGAGATAATTAAGATAGTAGAAACATTTTTATGGCAAGCACCGTTATTTTTATGGCTAAAACAACGATTCAAAAATCTATATTAGACAATCTCCTAAAACGCCTAAGTACCAAGTTTGAAAAAAATCGGTTCAGTTCTTTAGGCTGTAGAACGTTCGACAGACAAACAGACAGACGGAATTGCGGGCCCTTCTTTTTTGGTGTTCTGTATGATCGGAATGTCATGGTTGAACGTTAGAAATTTATTTTTCTGAATCGCAAGTAAAAAATTAAGCGTAATTTGTATGGGTTTGAAAGCATGTCGGCTTTACTTAGTTGCTTGTCGCTAACTGTGAACTAGATTTTTTCGTACGTTCTGTAATTTTTGTTATCAAAACGGCAACGAAAAAATAATTCTACTTTGATGTTTAAGAAATTTTGTCGCCCATATGTAATAGGATAGTATGTTTGCCTCTTTTCTGTTTGTGTTCTCTTAAAATTGTCTCCAAAGGTGTAGTATTGACCAATTTGGATCTTAATCGATGGCCGGAAAAGAATACAAAAAATTCTGTTGTCTTGTTGCCTTATTCTTAATTTAATATAAATAATCAAACTTTTAGCCTTTTGATTGGGAATTCTGATAAACTCTCCTATCCAGAAAAACAATAAAACAAACAAACTCATCCAATTTGATTTTGAAGGTTAGTGTCCGTGTTTTCTTGGGAAAATCTATCCGAAACAAAGCAGATTTACACACGTTACTAATACAAGAACCTGCTTTCGATAAAACTAAAAGCATAATTCTGCGTTGGACAGATTTGTAACATTTATTCGATTATCGAATTATATTATTTTGTTTAGTTGGTAGTTCCGATGACATTGATGAATCTCGAAGTCTTTGTTGATAGAGTTCTTCTTTCTGTAAATGACCATGTTCAGGTTCACCCATTTTTTAGATAAGTTATCTTAGATACCGCCAGATTATAGGAATATATTTGTGAACTATTCGGAAAGGGTAGCTAAAAGCAGTCAAAAATCAATAATTTTTGGTTAAGTGTGTGTTCTTTTCTCAAAAAAATTGTTTCACACCTATTCACATACAGGAAATAAAAATTACTAACGCAACAAACTAGGCCAAAAAACACATCTTTCTTTGTTGCTTTATAAATCATACTAATAACAATGGCACAAAATTTTAAACAGTCCTCGTTTAAGGAATAAACCCAACTTTAGTTAAATCAGTCGTCTAGTTGGAAGCCCTTGTCTAACTTTGTCTTAATTTTAAACGCACTAAACAAATCTTCTAATTTAAGTACATCTTTAGTGCTACGTTAATCAAACTTATGTTGAACACACCTTATTTTGACAGATAGAGTAATGGGACAGAACGAAAATTAAACATAAACACAAAAACACAAAAAAATATATTTATAAATTTTTAAAGGCTCAAGTAAGATTCTTAAAATTTCAGAAAAAGATTTTAATATCTAATTCGTTTCACATTAAGAAAAAAATTGTTCAACAAGAGGAATTGGCTGTACATGTTACCAATCGGCTTTCATGTTTATTTTTTAATTAAAAATCTGCTATTGCCTTGGCCCGCTAAAAAACAAACGCAGCAAGAACATAACTAATCAAGATTCAGAATTGACAAGAAGAATCGCCAAC
The DNA here is from genome assembly GCA_910595825.1 of Philhelius pedissequus. Taxonomy (NCBI): domain Eukaryota; kingdom Metazoa; phylum Arthropoda; class Insecta; order Diptera; family Syrphidae; genus Philhelius; species Philhelius pedissequus. Next base: position 153,162,862 of record OU343161.1, read on the forward strand.
TTATCGTCATGCTATTAGTAGGTCCGACCATGGCAGAGAGGGCATCAGTGAGGACGATACCGACCCCGGATAGATATCTTTCAACATCAATGTTAAATAATTCAATGTCAGCGTTTTATCAGCTATTAATGGTGAGCAGGCCTATGTCCCAACGAGTGCCCACGTGACCAACCACCGATTGCAAGCAATTAGCACCGAACGGGTTGATTTAAGCGATAGCTTATTGTCTACTACAATCACTATCTTACGTCATTTTGAATTAAGAGTCGAGTTGAACATCTAGTGAATATAGAAGTAGACATAATTGTTTTTTTTAGTGTTAATTTGTTGCGACGTTAATAATTTTTACCAAAACACGACTATTTACCCCAATTACGAGGTTGTCTTTCTTTCCATATTTTATAGAAATCATTTTTAATTAATCTCTTTACTCCAACTCGATTTTTGAGCCGCTTGTAAACGAAGTTTAAAAATACTTAATAATTAAATAATGAATGCGATCATATTTTCAATGAAACACATTGCGAACATACCCTTTCATAAGCACAAGATCTGATTTATTGAGAAAAAAAAACGTCAAACACATAAAATATATCTAAAATCAACATTTTGGAACACAAAGATGTGGAAAATTCAACCTTTTGTTATTTCTTACTACTTCATATATATTCCATTTTATTTCCATCTTTTTATTCAATTTTAATATTCGTATATGCCCTTAATCTGAAGAAATATAAACAAATCAATTGTTGATTTTTTGCATTTAGTTATTAGACACATGGTCGGTAATAACAACTTAAAAATATTAAAAATCAGACTGCTGCGGATCGGTTTTTTTTGGAAAATCCTGCTTCACTGCCGATAGATTTCCCACGAAAACGCTGCTACTGTGTCACACGTAAATACATCCATCCATAGATATCTAAAATTATTTTTTCACATTTGTAATTTGTAAACATGGCGGAAACAAGAAGACAATACAAATTCCGTTTCTTTGTGGACATGTTAAAATCCATTTTAATTTTTTTTAAAACCTTGGTTATTGTTTTTTAATAATTTGTTTTTTATTACTATTTGGATATACATTTGGTAAGCTACCGCACAGTTTATACACAGAGATTTGATATACTATAATAATATATTTCTACTGAATAAGTATTTTAATAAATTTCAAGTTCACAAAGGGTTTAGAAATTACTTTTTGAAGGAAACTACAATTAAAACCTTCAATATAAAAAAAAAGGCAGGTACATTTTGACTCGAATAAGAAATAAAACTTCAAAACAATAGTTTAGAAGAATGTTAAGTTAGTATGAATTGAGTTAGTGAATAATAATAATATATAATTTATATAATGTATATTAGTAGTTTGTTAGTAAATATGTATATAATAAATGGATAAATAAATTAAAATAATAAATAAATAAATAAATAAATAATAAATAAATAAATAAATAAATACATGTAAACATATAAACATATAAGTAAATAAACAAAAAGAAGTAGATAACTAAATAAGTACAAGATAAATAAATCGATAAATAATTGAATAAACAAAAAAATTAAATAAATAATTACAAAAAGCAAATAAATAAATAAATAAATAAATAAATACATGTAAACATATAAACATATAATAAAATCAACATCAAAGATATGGTTAAGAAAACAATTGATTGATTAATGGATTCTCAGGAATTTCACAATTTCTCAAAAAAAGAGTTGTTGAGTTTATCAATTCTTACAGAGATCATTTCCACATTTGCTCTTGTATGTAAGTCTAATGTGGCATGGTATCGAGAAAGATTAAGCATCATTTTAAGTAATTTGTTCTGTGAAACTTGTAGTTTGTTAAGATGACATTTGGAACAATTTCCCCACACTTGGCATCCATACAAAAGGATTGCTTGGAATATTACTTTGTGAATAATTATTTTGTTAGCGTTGCTTAGAGATGACTTTCTATTAATGAATGGATAGAGCATATTGATTGCTATGCTTACTTTGCGCATGGTTTGCGCAATATGTTCCTTAAAGGTAAGTTTTTGGTCTAGATAAACCCCTAAATATTTTACATTCAAGTCCCATTTGACATTAACGCCATTTACAATAAGCTGATTACTGGGAAGATAGCAAGACTTTCTTTTTCTGCTGAAAAAGATAGCTTTTAATTTATCAGCATTCAGCTTAATTTTCCACTTTTGATAATATTGAATCATCAGTTCAAGTGCATGATGTAAATTTGTCTCAATGTTGAGACTAAATTCATGTGATGAAAAGATGCCTGTATCATCAGCGAATATAGCAATTTCACATTCCTGTAGCCTGGGAATATCAGATGTGTAAATGTTGTACAAAAAAGGACCCAACACTGATCCCTGTGGAACACCTGCATTAACTTGGTAAGAAATTGAAGGACAGTTATTAACAAAAACACTAAAGCAACGGTTAGAAAGAAAGCTTTGAATAATTTTTATGAGATACATGGGAAAACCAAAATGTACCATCTTGTGGACAATCCCATCATGCCATACTGTGTCAAACGCCTTTTCTATATCTAGTAGAACAAGACCAGTTGATTTCCCAAGAGAACGATTTTTTTTGACATGTTCACATACTCTTAAAACTTGATGAGTGGTGCTATGATACATTCGAAATCCAAATTGTTCATTTGGAAAAATATTTAAATCTTCAACGATTTGCAAAATCTTACGTTTAATAATCTTTTCCAATATTTTACTTAGACAACTAAGCAAACTTATCGGTCGATAGCTAGTAGGAAGCTTAGCAGGTTTTCCAGGTTTTGGAATTGGAATTACCTTTGCGTTTTTCCAAGTCATTGGAAAATACTGAATCTTAAGACATGCATTTATCAAAAAGGTAAGAAATATAAGGCCTGCTTTGGGTAGTTTTTTTATATAAATATTTTTTATATTGTCTAGTCCATCTGATTTCCTTGACTTAAGGTTTGAAACTATATGCCCCACATCCTCCCTAGATACAAATTGATCACTAGGTGTATCAATGTTTTGTGAGTTTACCATGCTCAACGTATTACCTACAAGAATTTAAGTTGTGACATCACTAAGGTGTTGTGAAACAGTATGATTAGTAAGAAATGAAGATGCGAATAAATTACTTTTATTTGAGTCTTGATAAACCACTTCATTTCCATTATCAAGATTTGGTATTCGTCTATTTTTGTTTTTAATAATTTTGACAATGTTCCAAAAAGGTTTTTCATTTTTTTCCAATTTACTTAATTTATAGTTCCAATTTCTGTTTCTGTGCTTACTAATTTCCTTATCAATCCTTTTTTTATAAAGTTTTGCTGCATCACGATATTCTGGTAGGCGATAACGTTGCCACTGCCTATTAAAAGAATTTCTTAGTCTTATTAATTCCAGAATGTGTTCCGGCATCTTAATAAAGAAAGGTTTTTTTGTCTTTTTTGGTACACATGATTGCACTGTGTCTAGTATTTGACGAGAGAAGGTATTGACATGCACATCAATATCTTCTCTAGAACACACTGTATCTAAATCTGTGCATACTGTTCTAAGTTTGGACTTAATTTCAGATCTAAAACGACACCAGTCTGCATTTTTAAGATCCAAAAAGTACTCTGCTCTATGCTCAGCCAATTCATTCATTTTGCATAAAACTGGAATATGATCAGAACTTAAATCATTGATTGTCTCAGGCTGAGTAAAAAAAGAAGGAATATTAGTTATGAATAAATCAAGAACGGACGGACTTCCCCTTGACCCAGACGGAAAATAGGTTGGACTAAACGGAAACAACATGGAATACGGAAACAAGCACGACATACTCACAAGAACATTACCCCACGAGTTTGCACGAACACATCCCCAATCTCTATGCCTACAATTTAAGTCACCTCCGATTATATAATTATCGTTTTTTATTATCAATTTTCTAAGATCTCTCTTAAAATACATTTTTTTTTCTTCATTTGAATTTTTACCGGGAAAATATACACAGAACAATTTTAACGTTGTATGATTTCTCAATCCTACCTCCACACCAACATTTTCAATTAAACGAGTCCTTACAACGGGCAAGAGAAAATGTTGAATTGATTTTTTTATAAAAATTGCTACACCTCCGCCCCTTTGATCTATTCGATCTACGCGGTAGCATTTATAATTTGGGGTGGACAAATATACATCTGAACTTAACCATGTTTCTGTTACAAAAGCTATATCAATTTTATTGTTATACAAAAAATTTGAGAATTCGATAATTTTATTACGAATGCCTTTGGCATTCCATGTTATAATATTTAAATTATAAGCTAGTATATTATTTGTTAACATATTACTTGACATTAGAATATAAAAACTTAGTAGCTAACTGTGCGATAGCTTGAAATTGATCTTGTTTTGTTTTACATAAACTTAATTTAGAAATCATCTCCATTACCAAAGTATTTAGTTCTTCCATTGAGAATAACTCACCACTCGGGGTAAATGTTGGTTTGTTTTGATGAGTTGCAGTTGATTGCGTATTCACCATAGGTGTTATATTCTTCCATGTATTTGTTTTTGTAGTATTGTAGTTCTGCCCTTGTCTTCCATGCATACGTTGGGGTAAAGCTGGGAAATCGTCCATCGACAGATGAGAAGAGTTGAACTGCTGTATGTTGACGGGATTAGTGATATTTGACTGATCATGAGCTTGGGTACGATGACTTGCTTTATTAGAGAGCTTTTGTCTCATTTCTAAATATCTCATTCGTATTGCGCATGCGCTATCAGTAGATTTGTGGTTTTCGCTGCAGTTTGCACATTTAAGAACTTCTGTGTTGGTGCAATCTTCAGTCTTGTGAGAAGCCGCGCAAATAGAACAGTATGTTTTCACATGACAATTTTTCTCCCCATGACCAAACAGTTGACAGTTTCTGCATTGAGTCAAACGATTTTTTTGTTTTCGTTGATATGACCAATTTATTTGCGTATGAAATATAGATCTTATTTTTTTCTTAAGCTCATGAAGTTTAATCGAGCCACTTTCAAGAGATACTATGTAGAACGTATCAGTATATTGTTCATATTGTTTGGTGATCATTTTCACTTCTTTGCATAATAAACCAAGCTTAATCAATTCATTTTTTAACACAGTAGTGTCTAATTCATTTAAGCCGTATAAAATAGCTTTAAAAGCTTTTTCCTTTTTCACTTTTTAAGGCATGAGTAAAATATTGAGAATTGTCTGTTTTCAGTTTATCGAGTACTAAGTTATATGAATGCATTGATTCACACATTATTTTGATGCCAATTGACATTTTTTTAATAGAATAATCGGACACACTTATGGTTTTCATAGATGCATGCACATATTCACAAGATTTTTGTAGCAGTTTAATGGGAGGAATTTGCACTCTTTTGGAAGGTTGATTTGGCGATGCGGAATCGTCCATTTTTTCAGTTTCTATTTCATTGTCGGTGTCACTATCCGGTAAGCATTGTAAGGGGCTCCAGTAGTTACCTCTGGAGTCCCTTTTATTCACATTCATTGCTATTTTTTTCCGAAATTTACTGTCCGAGGACATTGAGTTGTCCTCGGAACCAGGTGATCTCGCACGTTTATTAATATTGAACAAAATAAAATCACGATCAGAGATAGAGATTGCTTGACAAGACGTCTTGCTTTATCAAAAGCTCCTATATGACTTGGTTATTGTATTCTTAATATTTGTTTCAATTTTTTAATTCTTATTAGTTAGCTTTATCAAAATATTTTCAATTCAAAATCGAGAATCATTGAAATTGCTGTATTAAATAACGTTCCGCAACTTTGAAAACTTTAAACTAGTTGTGTTTGAATGGGTGTGTAATTATGATTTCGATTCTGAAACGAAATTTAGAATCGTTTTTTCTTCTATTCAGGAGAAAAACTGTCACTCTGAATTTCAAATAGAATACTTTCAGATGGGTTTACACCGCAAATGAGTCTTACCAAGTTGGGAAACTTTCGAACGTTTCATCCTCTAAAACCCATTTGTTTGCATTGTGATATTGGTAAATTTCACTTTCTATCCATGAATAGATGTGAAATCCAACACCAAATTACAAGATGCAAAAATATCAGCTTTATCATACACAGATGCAAAAACATCAGTTTCATTACGGTACTAGCTTTGAGGCAAACCAAAATAGCTGCCGAAATTAACCATCTTTTTGAGCTCATCTGTGGCTCACACGCACTCCAAAAGGTCACGAATTGAAAATCGATAAGTGCATTACTTTAAAAAGAGAAACAACATATATTTATTCAAATTTAAAATAATAACGGCAGTATTATTGACTTTTTAAGACTAGGTTTATTTTAATCTACTTCAGACATAACCAACAAAAATTCAAATTTTTCATAAACGAAAATATATAGAAATTGAAAGGTTCTTCAGTTGAGCTTAAAAACAGTTTCTAAATAATTGAATATACTTTTGAAGAAATTGCAATTTGTACTTGAGATTATAGGGACTATAAGGCATGTTATGCATTCGTAAGAAAAAAAATTCTAACAATCATGACATTACGATCATAGAGAAGTCTAAAAGTGTGATCGAGACAAAATGTATGTCTGTCCGTCTGTATGTATAACGAGCTGCAGCCTAAACGGCTTAACCGATTACCTTCAAATTTGGTATGTGTGATTCTTTTGGAATTCCTCAGAGGGAAATTGAAATTTTATTTTTAGGCCTTCAAAGAACGGTACCTGCCAGATAACCTTTAAGGAAAATATTATTTTTCTAGAAAACGGCGTCAACGATTTTGCTAAATTTTTAAATATTTTTTTTAATTTGCTTTATTCATCTCCCGAGCTTAACTCTTACAGATTCCGGATATAATATATTTATGTAGGCATAATAAATAATAAATTAGTTGTAATATAGTGTAAATAAAATTATGTTAGCTTAAAATATAATAATAACAAATGAAGAAATATTTATTCATAATATAAGAATATTGAGAAGTAATGACTTAATTTTCTCTCTGTTATCACATATATCTAAGTCGTTACAAACAGAATTAAATAATTTGATACATTTAGTAATAGGTTCAGACCATAAATGTGAAATGGGTTGCCTAAACATCGATATTTCGCGCTTTCGATAGTATCGATATTATTTTTCATTTTAAACGCACTAGCCGTTGGTGTGTAATTTATCCATACGAATCTGTGGGGAGGAATTACCTCTTCAGTGACCGAATGAATGAGTACCATCAGCAGTGATCGAATGAACGAGTAAACACTATGGGATGATTGCATGATAAAGTGAGAGATAATGCCAAACTTGCACAATTCAGTCACGCATTACTTGAAAACTGATGCGGTAATTTGGCGTTGGATCTGATTTAACTTACGACGTAGTACAAAAACAACAGGTGATAGCACGTATTTCTTTAAGATCCGGAAAATAAAATTTTTTGTAAATATTTGGAATAGTAAGACCAATGAACGCGAACAACAGACATCAGAAACATTAATAAAAAACATATGATTTATAAGAGATAGGAGACGAGAAACAACGAATCAGAGATAAAATATAATGCGTGGAGTCTCATAAGTATATGCACAAGTGTTAGTTAATGACAATGGGTCTTATTAGTTATTTTTATCGCATTATTCTGCATTACTGTGAGATCTGCTTTCAGGTCATTATATTTCAGTTTCTGAATCTTTTAGCTCGTATGAATGCATAAGTGGTCATGTGTTTTTTAGTTTATGTTGCTTATTATGGTTTTCACCACTAATAAACTTGTGAGGTGAAAAACTATCGAAAAAAAATCGATAGTATTTTCAAAACTATCAATACATTCGATAGTTTTTTTTACCATAGATACTATCGATAGACTACTACTATAATTGTGAATATGCATGGGATTAAATAAAAAAATTCTTGATGTAAGTGTACTTTCAGGTCCATAAATCAGAAAACAATTTAGAAGATATGGTCATTTTATACGATAAGAAAATACATAATGAACAAACAGTATGCATTGAACAACATGTCTTTACTCAAGAGTATCTAAGTCAATTGAAGCACATCTTGTAGAATATGAAAGATTTGAAGGAGATTCGCATTCAATTGAGATATACAAATCTAGTAAATGACTTTTGCACTCTTTCCAATCGATTTATGGAAGTTTTATATGAAGGACACCAAATAATAGAACAATATTCATGAAAATGACAAACCAGGGACATATAAACAGATTTAGGAGCATACGGGTTTGAAAATATAGCACACAATCGTTTGAGGAATCCAAGATTGAATTAGCTTTAGGAACAACATAATCAATATGAAGTGAAAATAATAATCTAATGTCAAAAATCACACCTAGATCCTTAACCCCAGTCCTTGAAGAAAGTGAAATTTTAGAAATTTTATAAGTATACATCACAGGAACTAAAGTACGATGAACAGAAAGGAATAACATTTAGAAACCAAAGCTTGAAAACCAATGGGCAAAAAGCGACCGACAAGGAGAAAGCAAAAGTTTTCGCGGATTACCTGGAGAAAACATATAAACCTTTTGATTGGCAAGGACTCAACGAAAATTTAAATATACGTTCTAACTCGAGCGAAAATTACATCACAAGAAATGTTACCCTTGACGAATTAAGTAGAGAAATAAGAAAGCTTAAGTATAAGAAAGATCCGGGATATGACTTAATTATTGCCGAAGTTCTCAAAATGCTTCCTCGCAAAGGATTAATTAAACTTCTTTATATAATAAATGCCACTCTAAGGCTAAAGTACGTTCCGAGCCAATGGAGGTTGCGGATGTTATAATGGTTTTCAAACCAGGAAAACCATCACATGATAAGAAATCTTATAGAACATTTCGCTTCTACCCGTAATATCTAAGGTCTTTGAAAGAATATTACTTCTGCGACTGCAGCCAATAATAGAAGAAAAGTGCCTAATATCTGAACATCAGTTCGGATTTAGAAGCAAGCATTGGACAATTGACCAAGTGCATAGGATCACTGACGTCATTCAGAAAACTCTGGAAGAAAAGAAAATTTGTTCGGCGGTCTTCCTAGACGTGTCACAAGCTTGTGATAAGGTGTGGCAGGAAGGCCTCAATTTTAAATTAAGACAAATTCCGCCTTAAGCAATTTATACGCTTCTAAAAGCATATCTAGCGCATAGGCCTTCTAAAGGAAGACATGGAAACGATTACTCGGATCTCAAAGATATAGTGGCTGGGTTACCACAAGGAAGTGTCTTAGGTCCAATATTGTACCTTTTATTTACACATGATATACCCCAAACAGAAGACACTATCCTAGCCACGTTTGCTGACGACACTGCAATACTAGCAGTGGGCCAAACGATAAATGATGCTACGACTAGATTACAAAAAGCTCTGAATATGTCAGTGAATGGACAAGAACATGGCGGATATCGCTTAACGAAGTAAAATCAGTCCATGTAGATTTTACGTATAAAAAAATTAATAGATTATCGGTATTTGTTAATACGGTTCAAGTTCCATTTACTAATGAAGCCAAATATCTCGCAATGACTGTAGACGCCAAATTAAAATGGAAGCCGCGTATTAAAAAGAAATGCGAGGATTTTAATAATAAACTCAGAGATATGTACTGGTTGCTCGGGAAACACTCTAAGCTCAGTATCCAAAAGGATCTCATTTTGTACAGGCAGGTGCTTAAGTCTGTCTGGACTTATGGTATACAACTCGGAGGTTGTACGCGAGATTCTAATTTAAATAGCTTACAAACATTTGAAAATAAACTCCTAAGATCGTTTGAATGCACCGTGGTACATTAGAAACGAAGGTCTCCACAGAGATCTCGGGATTTTCACGGTTCGCGATGAAATAAAAAAAATTGCCCGAAATCATAGAAAACGGCTATTACAACACTGTAATAGTACTATAATCGAAATTATCGATGAGACGAATTTAGTACGCCACCAGCGAAGGACTAAGCCTTCCGATCTGGTGCACTAAACAAGAATCCGCTTTAAAATAGCGGTATAAGGAGGAACTATAACTGGATAGTTACCTGCAACACGTTAATTAAATTCGTTAAAAATAAATTGCTAGATAAGTTTCAACTTAGTTGCAATCGGGAGGAAAAGGTGTTCTTAGTGCAGTAAGAATGTCACACTCCTATGGGCATGAGTCTTTCAGTCCCCATAGAGCCTTTTGAAGGTTTTATACCTATCCAAGGAAAAAAAAATTAGTAACAATCAGAAAAAGGCAATTTAACTTGTACCAATTAACTTTGTGTTTAAATCAGATTGAAGCTTTGCACAATCATTAATGTCCTTAACACTCAGAAATATTTTCAAATCGTCAGCATACATAAGACAATGAGCTTACTTAAGCAGCGTTGGAATAGCATTAATAAAAATATTGAAGAATAAAGATCCTAAATAACTGCCTTGAGGAACACCCGATAAGACATCAATTGGACGTGATTACGCATACATTTTAACAATTTGCTTCCTTTTATTTTGATAATTTACACGCCCTCAAGGTATTATAATGTTACCCTTTTTATGCTTTTTAACACAGCGCGGACGTGAGAGAGCTGAAATAGAAGGATAGGGAAGATGTGTGGGGCGATGTTCTGAGACTAAAGCTGGTTGTTGTATCAAATTTATCTCTAGGGATGGCGGCTGTACTATTGCGGAGAATTAAATGTGTTCTATTTATCTATGCCTCTTCGTTCGCATTATTTTATTTATTTCGTTGTCTTATTGTATGGGTACAGTTAACTCAATCACATGCTGTTAGTGTTACGCCTAAACAGCATGGATGAGCAAACCAGCAACTCATTTTTATGACAATTTTAGAATTAGTTTTTAATGAAAAATAAGATTAAATAGACAACGGCAGGAATCGAACCAGCGACCACGAGGTTGACAGGCAAGCACACATATATCGAGCCGCGGCCACCCCTATTCATTAAGTAACTACAAAACCAATTCAGTAGGGTTGAATGAATGCCAAATAATCTAAGTTTTCTATAAGAATTTTATGACAAACAGTGTTGAACGCTTTCACAAAATCAGTAAAAACAATATCAAGCTGATTAGCTTATTCAACCGAATCAAAGAGACATTTACTGAAAAGCATTAAGTTAGTTACGATAGATCTACCTGACACAAAGCCATGTTGGTGGGGAGTGAATTGTTCTTTGATTGAAAAATTGAGTTTATTTGTCACAATTGACAACAAACAGATTTGGAATGGCAGAAAGTTTAGATATTCCACGTTTTTTGCATTGAGCCAGCTTAGAATATGGGCGCTATAAATGAGACTTTAAATTCATCCAAAAATATACCTGAATATAGAGACAAATTAAAGAAGTATTTCAAAGGAGTAGGTAATGGCGATTTAAAATTAGTAAGTACATCAAAGGGAATCCTATGAGGACCAGCACTTGTGCAAGTGTTAATTGATTGAATGCCCATTAAAATATCATCTGTCGGAAGTTGTAATGACCCTACATTAGGCAAACAAAAATTTGAGTGATTTACATAAGCCGATTTTTCCAACTTTGAAAAAGTTCACATGTTGATTCAATGCTATTCGAAATTTTAACTTCAAATTCCATTTTTAACAGAGTGACATTATCTTTTCTTTTATTATTTTAAAAGTGTCCAAAAATCCCTTGGATCTTTGGAAATTTTTGACTCTATGTTCATTACGTACTGTCTGTGCAGAAACTTGTTTAAAAATTCATATTCGCGGCGCTACTGTGAATTTTTATGTTGGTACTAGCTATCATTTAATAAGAACCAAATTTCCGGAAAAGTCTGTTAAAGGTACCTTTCATATAACGGTTTTCTTTTTAATTTTTGGCTCTCTCGGTTATGGTAGGTACGAGTACTTTGGATTTCTGTCAAATTTTATATCTGAGAACATCTAGGTATTCTGCATATCAAAATTTTGAATAACTTTTTTTTCAATTTTTTTGTTTTGAAAAATCAATATTTTTAAAACTAAGCAAAACAAATAATTTTAAATTTTATAATCACATGTACATACAGTGTTCGCCAAAACATAAGCAATTGAACTAACCTCTATCATTATTATAATTCAAGAACTTCTTATTGAATTTAATCATGTTTATTCTTATTTATCAAAATTTAAATACAATTAACACCAACAGAAAATAGTTTTCGTAAAGGTTCATAAAATGTTCACATCACAAGTGCTTGCCAAAAACAAGCAATACGATCTATTCGTTATTCACTTTCAGTGGTAAGCAAGAAACTTTTTTTAATTAAATTTAAAAAATGGCCAGAAACAAATATTCCAATAAAGTGAAGGAAATTATAAGAAAAGAATTCAAAAATGGAATAATGCAAAAACAGTTATCGGAAAAGTATTCAATTCCAAGGTCAGTGATTTGCCGATTAATAAAATTTTACAAAGCTACAATAATCAGTCAAAACGGTTGGTTCATCGAGGTGGCAGACCAAGAAAAACAACGCGGCGGGCGTGAGGATATTGCGATAATAAAAGCAATTAAAAAAGGCCCCGCGAGAACGGTCCAGAGACGAGCTGTTGATGGTGGACTTAAATCTTTTAAAACCATTTAAAAGCCTTTCATTTCATCGAAAAACAGATTAGCTAGATTAAAATTCGCTCATGGTCATATCAACTGGAACCCTAGGAAATGGATGAACGTGCTTTTTTCGGACGAGTCCAAATATAATTTTAAGGGTTCGGATGGTTTCCGTCGTGTTCGAAGGCCAGCAAAAGAGGTGCCTAACGCACGATACACCTAACACGGAGGAGGAAATGTAATGATGTGGTATCTTCTTCAGAACCTATTCACAAAATAGACAGGAGAATGGATCGTTTCGTTTATAGGGACATTTTGGAAAACGTAATGCTGCCACACTCTGAGGATCAGTTGCCTCCGAAATTGACATTTCAGCAGGATAACGACACGAAGGACACGACTAATACGGTTAAGACGTGCTTTCAAGAAAACCGGATTGATGATTTACAATGGCCATCGCAGTCTCCAGATGTCAACCCAATATAAAATCTATGGGAGATTGTAGATCGCCAAATTTTGAGGGTGAATTGCAAAATTAAAGATGACCTATTTAAACAAATTAAATTTGCTTGGGATCATATCCCAAATAATATTATCAACAATTTAATAGAGTCCATGCGCCGAAGGTGTCCTGAAGTCATTAAAAACAAAGGATTTGCTACCAAATATTAGCATAGCTTTAAATAGTTCACACAAAAGTAGAGTTTTTAAAAAGATGATTTTGTATTGACCAGCTAAATATTGAACGTATTGTACTAATTTTTTCATATTTAATGAACTGTTGTAAAAAACATTTTCATTTATTGTCTTTCACGAACTGTACATAAGTCTCTTAATTTTGAAAGCAAAAAATAAATATGATTTGATTAAATTATTAGTTTTTGAATTACATTACCGATTTAAGTGATGGTTTTGGCAGTTTGAATAAGTTTACAAAACGATTAAATAGTTTACACAAAAGTAGAGTTTTTAAAAAGTTTCTTTTGTATTGACCAGCTAAATATTTTACAATACGTACTAATTTTCTCATATTTAATGAACTGCTGTAAAAAACATTTTCATTTATTGTCTTTCAAGAACTGTACATAAGTCTCTTAATTTTGAAAGCAAAAAATAAATATGATTTGATTAAATTATTAGTTTTTGAATTACATTAACGATTAAAGTGATAGTTTTGGCAGTTTCAATAAGTTTACAAAACGATTATTTAAGATAGCTTAAGATAATGAGATAATTTTTGGTAGATTCTTCAACGCAAGGTCCGCCGGACTCAGTCGCAACGTGTGTGGGTACTTGAGACCCATGATATGACGATTTGTGCATACGTACGACCGTCGCATCGTGACTGGCTCCCTTAACTTTATGTCGCCCTTTCAAGAGTGGGCTCAAAAAATAATTAGTATTCACTTTGTCCTGAAAATAATAAAACTATGTTAATATTGTATATGCTGAACCTTTAAAATAAAAAATAATTAAACTGAACATATACTGTGCAGGTTCGAACGTCTTTTTTTGAAAACTGTTTCAGTGAGAGAGCACGGTTCGGCTAGTACCTTTAATAGTTAATTTAAATTTTCTTATTTATTGTTATATATCTCTCTCTTCCTTCTGCCATTGTCACATACTTGCACATGTCTATTTCCTCCTTCCCTCTCAGTTTCCTTTCCCTATAGCTTTACTGTTCTGTTGTTGTCATTTTCTTTTCTGTTTTTTCTTCGTATTATTGTTGCTCCCTTCTTTCTGCACTTTAATCAGGATGGAAAACGCTGATTTAAGAATTTTTGCGAATGATGCTGGTCCATTCGGGGGTTGCATGTATAATATAAAGACGGTACCTCATATTATATGTACTAGCAAAGCTGGAGTTCGTATATGCCATTTGAACGCACAAACCATTGTTAATAAAATCGATGAATTGAGAGGAGCTTAATGGATATAAGCTGTATAAACTTCGTTAAATTGTAGTACCTATGTTATTTGATTTCTTTAAACTGAATGATAACAGATTTTTCAGGAGATCGTGCATCAAAGCGTGGTGAAGGAGTAGCCATGTATTTTAAGAAATAATTTCGAACGTAATCTCATTCTAGTAGTAAAATCCTTAGGCTATCATTTAAGTAATGCTACATATTTTTTCTATAATTTTGCACGCGCTCAAGGGATTATGAATACCCTTTAAATTTCGATGAATTGAGAGGAGCTTAATGGATATAAGCTGCATAAATTTCGTTAAATTGTAGTACCTATGTTATTTGATTCCTTTAAACTGAATGATAACAGATTTCTCAGGAGATCATGCATCAAGGTGTGGTGAAGGAGTAGCCATGTATTTTAAGAAATAATTTCGAACGTAATCTCATTCTAGTAGTAAAATACTTAGGCTATCATTTAAGTTATGCTACATATTGTTTTTTTATATATTTTTGCGCTGAATGGATTATGAATACCCTTTAAATTTCGATGAATTGAGAGGAGCTTAATGGATATAAGCTGTATAAACTTCGTTAAATTGTAGTACCTATATTATTTGATTTCTTTAAACTGAATGATAACAAATTTTTTAGGAGAGTGTGCATCAAAGCGTGGTAAAGGAGTACCCATGTATTTTAAGGAATAATTTCGAACGTAATCTCATTCTAGTAGTAAAATCCTTAGGCTATCATTTAAGTTATGCTACATATTTTTTTATAATTTTGCACGCGCTCAAGGGATTATGAATATCGTTTACATTTTTTTAACACAGCGCGGGCACCCGGTGAAAGAAGAGAAAGAAGGATAGAATAGATGTGTGGCGCGATGTTATGAGACTAGAGCTGGTTGTTGTATCAGATTTATCTCCAGGGAAGGCGGCTCAACTAATGCGGAGAAAATTACCGTGTCTTATGTATTTATGTTTCTTTAAATTCACATTATTTTATTTATATCATTTTCATATTTATGGGTATACTAGTTTACTCAATCACATAGTGTTATGACTGAACAGCATGTAATGAGGAAACCAGCAACTCATTTTATGACAATTTTTAGAATTGGTTCTTAATGGCATATAAGAAGAAATACACAACGGCAGGAATCGAACCTGCGACCATAAGGAAGACAGGCGAGCACACAACTATCGCGCCACAACGGCCACCCCCAATATGACAATATTTTTTTCTAAGTAAAATTCAGTCACTTCTTGATGTCTTCCTCGTATCTCCTCTTGAAATGTCCTTAGGTTCGGTTAGGTTGATATGGCCGTCAGGAAAACAACTGACACACTTAGACCATAGATAGGTCCATTCTGATACCACATGAAGAGTTATCAACTGTTTAATTATCCATGTCCTTATTTTTATTGAAAATATAAATTTCCTTTTTAATAAAGACGCCCCTTTTTATTTTATTTATTTATTTAATAGAATATCTTAAGCATAGAATGATACATCTTTTATATAAATATAATTCTAGTGCCACGTTGATGTGTGCGATGAACTCCGAAGCTATCTAACCGATTTTAGTGTTTATTTTTTGAAATGTTTATTTTGCTGGCTTGCCTCAAATAGGGTAGTTTGTAATTCGTAATACTTAAAAATAACGGTACTTGCCATATATTTTTTCTAAAATTATTTCGAAAGCGGCGCTAACAATTTGAAAAAAAAGTGTGTGCACTATGTTAGGTGTAGTCTACAGTTTAGTCAAACATTTTTTTACATATGTTACTATTAACGGTACCTCCCATACAACATTTTTTGACTTTCAACTTTCTCATAAACGGCTGGACGTATTTCGATCAAAATTTATATAGGGGTTCCTTTGAATTATAAATAATACTGCAGTGGTCACGACCACTCTTATGTTATGAGCGCTCTCATCGAAAATTGTTTCGAAAACTTTCGACACAATGCCACTGTCAATTTAACAACACAACTAACATTTAAGCTTATAGTAGGCTATATACAAGCTATTTCCTAGTTTGTATATTAACCACAAAAGGGCTTATGCAAGTCATTTTGGTTCACATTCTTCAAGCTGTTACTTGCAAGCTGTTACTTACATGAACATCCGTCACAAGCCATATGGAAACAAATAGCTTGTATATATCCTGCCTCTGCAGGCCATATGGAAACAAATAGTTTGCATAAGGCCTGCTTTTGCAAGCTATATGGAAACAATTAGCATATATAATACCACTGAAAATAGTTTTAAAAAATAGTTGCTTATATATTTAATTTTATTACTTTTATTAATATCTGCATTTTGATCGATATTTGGGATTTAGGGAAATGCTTTTCGTGCTTATCTGAAAAGTATAAAATTTAATCCGGTATATGAACTAGGACCTTTCGATCGCCGTCCACGCAAAAAAATAATATTCGAATCTGTATATTTTATAGTCATGTGTATTTAAATAAATATGGTAGGTATGTGTAAAGTGTGTAATAACAAGTTTTACAAATAATTTTCACCAGATTTAGGTACATACAACGAAAATATCTTAAAATTATTTAAATCGCAAAAGCTCTGTATTTTACAGCTTTTATTATTCTTTATTATACTTTCATTGCATTTACAATCTCGAACAAAAAGTATTATATGTTAATATTCATATTGCATTAACTCCATTGTCATAAAAAAAAATTGTGTGTCAACAGGATTCGAACGCCGAACACTTCGGTTTGTTAGATTTAAGTAGTACTTTTTAATAATATTATAATGAATATTTCTTTAAGAAAATAGTTTTTTTTTTGTAATTCATTTGTATTTAATATTAACATATCTCTCTTAAAGCTAGACAAAAATGTTTAAGACTAGCCTAATTATAAATAACTTACAACTAATTTACTGGCTCTTTATGGGTGCTCTAAACTAAACTATAACTCTCTATTCTAATGTTTTTTTTGTAATTCATTTTTATTTATTATTACCTTATAACTATCTTAAAGCTAGATCAGAATTCCTTAAACAAGCCTAATTATCAATAACTTACAACTAATTTACTGGCCCTTTATAGGTGCTCTAAACTAAACTATATCTCTTAAAACTACTGTCTTTCGACCTAAAAACTATTTTAATTAATTCTAATTATTTTATTTTATTTTTGTTTTACCAAGAAAACTTTAAAAAAAAAATCGGTCTCGTATCATTTTTCAATTTATACTTATAAAATACCTAAATCTAGACTAAAAATAATTAAAACTAGATACAACTAACTTACATACTACTTAACTACTTAAGATACCTAAAAATACCCAAAACCACTTAAAAATCTAGAACAGCCACAGCAGAATTTTTTTCGTTTTTTAATTTTTTTGTTTATATTTTGCATATGCATGCAGACACACAGCTACATACACCCCACACATACATGTACATACGTACATATATATACATACGCACATACATGTACAGTTACATGCACATATGCCTCCGCATGCATACATATTTTCAATTTTTTTTTTGGTGCCACCTCTACTGTTCCCTATACCTAATTACCCTAAATGTATGTAAGTTGGCCAAGACATACCACCTTAATCGACTTTAAATATCACGATGCTGTTCAGAGAGCCACCAGAACTGGTTCTCCTGTTTCGCCCTATCCCTTGGGTCCCGATCGGACACAGTCCTACTAAATCAAAGGAGCTCCTCTCCACCTTTAGCGATGACGTCTCGACCATACAGGAGTCGCCTATCTACAGTTTTACGGCTGACGTGGTAGATAAGCGGAACCGCTATTCTATCCTGTATGGGCCCTCGACTGTCTAAATAGAGGAATGCCTCGGGAGGGATGTAACCACTTAACCGCGCACTCTCAAAATAATCGTTATTGTGGTAATAAGCCCCAAAAAGCTTTAACAAAACATAATCTATCCTGTTTATGTTGGCTCCGTTGTATAGAACATGGTTGGAATAATATCTTGTGTACTCCGACTCTGGTGTTCTGGGTAATCCAAGGCAACGCGACCCGTACACTGCTTTTTATTTTTGTTCCATTGGATGTCAGAAACCAATTTAGACGCGGCATGAATTGTGTCATGTCCCGCCTTAAAACCGAACTGATTATCCAATATGATATTGTTGTCCTCCGCCCACTTAACCTTTTCAAATACCTTGCTCATACTCGGAAGAAGACTTATCGACCGGAGATTCGCATAATTAAAGTTGTCTTTTCCTTTTTTTGGGAGAGGATGTACCACATCTGTCTTCAATCGCACTGGATAATATGCATTATTCAGCGAGTTGTTAAATAGTGTGGTATAAATGTCAACTGCTTCTGGAGGCAAATGTCGTAGTACAACGCTGGATATACCATCGACTCCTGCTGACTTATTTTTTCTTTAATGAATCGAAGATGAGCTGGAGCTCATTCTTCGAAATTACCAGGGTAAAACCAAGGTTCTCAGATCGCCATTAGGTTATATCGTTTCGGAGCCATAAGTGTTGAAGCAGAGCTCTGTTCTCCAGGTCATAATTCGGGTGAATGCTAGTATTCACCTTGTACACTTGCTGGAAAGCAGCCACCACAGCTTCCACTTTCTCCTGCGGATCTTCGATTATATAGAGGTCATCGTCCCATACGGCGTCCTCTGGGTCTATACCTGCTGTCAGAAGCACGTCTCTGTTCTCTGTCGTCTTCTGGAACATAAGACACGGAAGATAGTTTTGATTATTTCTTCTAAAAGTCTTATCCATTCTTGGGAACATACTCGGGTCGCAAGAGTTAACGTCCCAAACTTTATTGTCCCAGAAGAAATTAATAGACAACCTATAGTTTTGATTGATCAGTTGGTTGATGTTTTTGATCGACGACTTCAGTGTCCTAATCTCCAGATCTCGTGTGTCAGTAAACCATCTGTGCAAGCATTTTAGTCTTGTCAGTAGTCCACTTTTTTGTCTGTGCAGTGCGTCAATGGTCGCGTTACGGTACATGTCTGTTGCGTTAAGTTCTTTGTATTTCGGTATTGTTCTGTTCATCGTTCGTAGAATCGTTTCGTCAATTTGTTCCAAGTATCGGTCGATTTCAGTATTTGCCAGGTTCCTGTCATTTGGTGGGGATATACGATTTGAACATAATTCGCTCAATAAGGCGTAAGAGAAGCGTGGCCAGCGCACCTTACTGTAATTGTAAGTGTGCAGAGGTGCATACTCCTCCAACTCCATAAGCTCGTTCGGAAGTCGTATGACGGCGGCGAGTCCGCAGTAGTCACTGTCGTACTCGATCGTTCGTAAGCAATTTCTTGGCCGTTGAACCAAAGTGTCGGTAATTGTTAGTCTAGGGTCTTTCAGCAATAGATCAAGATAGACACCTCTTCTTGGAAATGATGGCCTTTCTGTAGCGAGAAGATCGATGCGATACTCAATGTTGTGTGGACCCATCCAATTATACAGATGGTTACCTCGATGATTTTGTATTTGATTTCCCCAATCTCTGTGTTTGGCGTTCAAATCTCCAGCCAATATGTAAAAGTTTTTCTCCGAGCTCAGTCTTAAGCATTCAAAAAGCTTTTCAAACTCTGTTATAAACTGAGTGGGCTGAGGTGTTTCCTGTGCATAGGCAGCAATCACATACATTCGCTTCCCCTGCTGAATGCATATAATGCATGCCTCCAAAGTCCGAAATTTTCGTATCAATATTATATATTACCTTATGACAAATGCCCCTACGTATAAATATTGCGACGCCTCCTCATTGATTGGAGTTGGGTCGGTCTCTTCTTACGATATTGTAATTGTTGTTAGTCAATTTATGTTTTTGGTTAAGCTTAGTTTCGCTAGCCAAAAACACATCTGAACTTAGGTCTTTAAGCAATTAGAATAAATTCGCTCTACGTTCAGTCCTAATCAGTGAATTTACATTCACAGCTAGGATCTTAAAGGGCCTATCCGGCAGCGCGCCCTTAACCTCTAAGGCGCGTTAAGCTCGGCAAAACAGAGTACAGATAATCCACCCTAGTCGCCTGCTCCTTGATCTGGATTTGGAGGCCAGTCAGCGGGCTCTGGATGGCCAGCAGAATGCCCATAATATCCGCCTGTGCCGCCGGCGCCTTAGGCACAGGGGCCTGTTGGGCGACCTATGGTGTAGCCTGTACCGTGCTCCCCCTTCCTGACGTCATTTGGGCGTAAGAAATTTGGGGGTTACGGGGCCGGGCGTTGTTGTAGGAGGGCGTACTGTTGGACGCATTTCTACCACTGTTTGCTTTGCTGCTTTATTGTTTTTCATGCGCTGAAACGTCGGGCGTCCCAGATAATTAGCGGTGTGTCCGTCGCCTCGACGGAGCGCACATTTTAGCTGGGTCCTGTCTTCGAGCCGTTCCTTCCCTAACTTACATTCATCTGCATTGTGGTTCTCTCCCCTCTTAATGCAGCGCGACTGCATTTCGCAGTTAGATGCGGCGTGGCCGAACCTTTGGCAGCACATGCATTGAAGCATGTCGCCGCGCATTTTTTGTTTGTCCAAGTTACAACCTGGTAGTTCAGGACTGAGATACTCCTCAAACTATCCAGTTTGCTGCTGGGTGAGAGTTGAATAAGGAAGAAGGGAAGATTCCGCTTCTTCCGCGAAGCTCTAACTGTAGCGAATGGCTTGACCCTTATAAAATCGAGATCGTCGCTCGCTTTTTGGCGGAGCTCATTCAAGAGCACCTGTGGTTCCGTGCACGAATCTATGCCTTTAATAGGACCGTTGCAACTTTTCGCCCTTAGGGGTGAAACTAAAGAATTCGGTCGTGGATTCTCTTAACAGTGCCTTTATTTTTGTGTGCTGCTCCACTGTGAAGCAGTGGAAAGCATGTCTATCTTTATTTAAACGCTTAATAACCTATGGCCGACTTACATAGATTTATGGTTTCATGCATCTCCATTTTATACGTGTTGATGGGTGACATTTTCTCTTTTTTATTATTCTGAGGCTGTGGCTGCTGCTGTTGACTCTGCTGCTACTGTGGGTTTTTCTGCTGCTGCTGTGGATTTTTTTTGCTGCTGCTGTTGTTTCTGCTGCTGGTGCTGTTGATTCTGCTGATGTTAATGTGTCTGCTGCTGTAGTTGTTGCCGTTGTTGTTTCGGCTGGTCTTTTGGCTGCTGTTGTTGTTGCGCTACTTTTTGATGGTCCTGTAGCGACTTCTTTCTTTTCATTTTCACGGCGAGCCTCTTGCTTGCATTTAAGCGCGAGTATAAGGGGCTCTAGGTGTGCTTTGTGGCCTTGTATTTCCGCCTCAACAGCTCCAATTTGCTCGAGCATTGCCTGCTCCTCATGATCTTCATCGGACGACGCCTCTGACGTGGAGAGGTTTATCAAGGCATTGCTGTCGCCCGTGGTGAAGTGACCTTCCCCAACCGCTGACATATAATCAAAACCCTCGTCGTTGCCTGAGGGTGACATATTTAGTTGCTTTTCATATGCTGCCAACGACATCTTCGTCACTTCAGCTGGCAGCTTAGCTGAAGTGGTGGTGGATCTCCTCGGAGGATGTTGTCGCTATTGGTATATCTGCTGATGTTGGTACATTGGCTGATGTTGGTACATTGGCTGATGTTTTCGTTGTTACTGTTGTTGTTGTTGCTACAGCTGTATTTGAAACTGGAACATCTTTCGATGTCCCGGCAACTGCTGCTGTTGCTTTTTTCATTTTTGTTACTGGGACACCTTTCGATGCCATGTGCTAAGACTCCCCCTCCTTATTTGGTTTTCCAAATCTTGAACTGACGACCCCCTGCACTGCGGCCCGCCACTACCACTACTGCGCTACCGCACTTATTAAATTTTATTTGACTAAAATGGAACTTGATCACACACGGTTTTAAGTTGAAATTACTGGGAAAGCCGATAAAACGTCTATACAGTTACACAGTTTAAGATCGACTGTTTTCAGAAAATAGTTTTTGAAAGTAAATAACCACTTAAAATTATATTTTCCAAAATTATATTTAATTAAAAAAAAAACACTTCTTTTGACAAAAAAAAACACTTTTTTATAAAAAAAAAAACAAATTCTTTCTAAGAAAAACAATTTTTTTTAATTATTTTATCAACAAAAAGAACCCATTTTTTCGAGTTTAAACAGAAAAATATATCAATTTTGACAAATTGGTTTTTCGTATCGTGCGATACATCGATATAAAGGTGTCACTCCCAACATCACGAATATTCAATTTTTAAGTCGCTACGGCGCTTAATTTAGACGGAAATCGAAAAAAGCTAACAACTTTAATGTAGCTAACCATTGAGGCTATTTAATAGGTAGGTAGTCTAGTTATCCTATGAAGGTTCAAGTCTGATGTAGGTAATATTACCTTGATTCTTAGTATAATGAATTTCCGAATGGATGATTAAAGAAATAGTTACATAGGTGCCTACCTACAAATAATGTATATTGAGATTAAATTATGGATTTTAATTAATTATAGGTAGGAGTGTAATAAGAAGAAGAACCTACATATATAGATGGAACCTAGGTATGTAAATATAGAAACAAAATATAAAAGTTAAGGATGTAGGTGGGTGGTACCTTATGCATATAACTTTATAATTTGGGTGCAATTTACATAATATTTATGTGATCTTTACAGATGTATTTATATATAAATGTATGAAGGCCTACATAGTAAACAATGTATGTATGTATTCAGTGACACGCGCAAAAATGCGTAAAATTATATATAATTAGGTAGAAATAAATGGATGATATTCATAATAAAATCTTTCTTGATTGCTTAGTTATATAGTTTGAGCGAAAACAAAGATGCCATTTGGATTCCTAGATAAATAAGAGTATATCAAAAAAAATTGAAAAATCGTTGGAGCAGTTTTAAATTTTTTTTTTTATTGTATAAAATTTTAAAAACATTTTAAGAAAAAAAATTGAGACGCCATTGTAAAGCCTATATTAATATACATATAAAATTGAAATTAAAAAAAAATTCAGTGAGTGTTATTCGAAAACCAATTTTTCAAAAAATAAATTATTAATTTTTTAAAATTCGAAAAACTTTTTTTTTGAAAATTTTGTGCAGTTTTATTAAACTTTTAGGGATTGTTTGCATAAAAAATTAATTTTAATCGGGCTATCTAATAGTGAAAAAGTCTAAAATATGTAAAGTGGTTCTATGGGAAGTACCGTTAATAAGTACGCGAAAAATATTTTTATACTTAAAAGTGGAATATACTTATTTAAGAAGACACACATTTTTTAAAAAAATCTTGGAGCCGTTTTTGAGAAATAAGTATTTTCTTATCGGTTTTTTTAAATTTGTATTGGAGGTACCGTTGTTTTTTATTTTAGGAAAATAATTTTTTAAATATTCACGATAATGTCAAAAACTTCCAAATGCAAAGTTTCGAAAAAATCTATTGAGCCGTTTTTGAAATTTTGAGTTTCAAAACAAAAATTAATTTCCAAAAAAAATGTTGTGAAAAATTTTGGTTTACAATAGTGTGTAAACTTTCCAGGAGCTTCTGTGTAAAACAATTCAAAAAAATCAAATTAACCGTTTCCCAGAATTTCGACAACAAAAATAAATGGTTCTACTAGATGTACCAAAAATACCAATTTTTTTCCAAAAAAAAAAAATTACCAAAAGGTACATTTCCTTCCATAAATAAACAGATTTTTTTGGCCAAAAAAGAAATGTATGGGACCTATACTATTAGTTGTCGCCTTAAAAAGCCATATGTACTAAGTTTGAAGTAAGTCCATCGAACCGCTTAGGCTGCAGATTCGATGACAGACAGACAGACGGAATTATAGGACCCACTTTTTGGTGTTCTCTATGATCTTAACGTCATGTTTGATTTTAGAATTTTTTTTATTTTTACCAATACATAACTTGCCTTACAGTATCTATAATCGCAAGTAAAAATGTGATATCAAATACTTATTCAAAACTAATGGTGGAATTTCCATGAAATAAAAATTAATTTACAATATACAAAGCATACAAATGCACGTTGTGATTGCATAAGATGTCTATATACAAGCTTTCTGCAAATACACGTGCTTTAGCTTGCATACGATGGCTATATACAAGCTATATCTTGTGTAAGAATGCTATACACAAGCTCCTTACAAATGCACGTGCTATAGCTTGCATAAGATGGCTATATACAAGCTATAGCTTGTATAAGATGGCTATTAAGCTAGCTTGCTATAGCTTGCATAAGATGTTATATACAAGCTATAGCTGGTATACGATGGCTATATACAAGCTAGCTACAAATGCACGTGCTATAGCTAATAGAAGATGACCTTATACAAGCTATAGCTTATATAAGATGACTATATACAAGCTATCTACCAATCCACCAGACTTTAACTTTTGTGGTTCTTAATTTGCTGAAGGAAATTATCCGAAATACTAATTCAAAACTAATGGTGGAATCTCCATGATGTAAAAATTAATTTACAACAATATAAAACATACAATTCATACAAGTGTACGTGTTCTAGCTCGCATAAGATGGATATATACAAGATATAGCTTGTATATGATGGCTATATACAAGCTACCTACAAATGCACGTGCTATAGCTTGCATGAGATGGCTATGTACAAGCTATAGCTTGTATAAGATGGCTATATGCAAGGTATCTACAAATGCACTTCTGTAGCTTGCATAAGATGGTTATATACAAGCTATAGCTTGTATAAGATGGCTATATAAAAGCCAACTTGCTATAGCTTACATACGATGGCTATATACAAACCATTAGCTTGTATAAGATAGCTATATGCAAGGTATCTTACTTTAGCTTGCATAAGATGGCTATATACAAGCTATTAGCCTGCGAAATTCTCAAAATCGTACCTACTGCTAGCTAAATTGTTAGTTGGGAATTCCTTAATTTTTTTTCAAACAACGTATTTGCAAATGAAACACAAGTCACAATAAATAAATACACAAAAACAAAATTAAATAGTAAGCAAATTATTCCTTTTTCTATTTGTTGAATGTGATTTTTTTCTTTTTCTCTTCGCAAAAATTAATTAATTATTAAATATTTGTATAATAAGTTAAGAAATTCTATTGACTCTGCGTTTTCCAGGGGCCAACTTCATGTTTAGTGTGGATATCTGGAAGCAGGCGGACTGATTTGCACGGGCCGCAGTGTTGCCCATTTAATAATAAAATATCATGATTTTTTTCATGAGATTACAAAAAAAATCATGATATTTCTTATTTTAGTTTTGAGAAGCGTAACCTTTAAAAACTCTTTATATATTTCCTGAAAAAAAATTTCAGCTAAAAAATTTGAAAAATGTTTTATAGTGCAAAAATTGATTGGAATTTTTAGTTTACAACATTCCTTGGAGACAAAGATTTCATACCTTTGAAGACACTATTGTTGAAATTAAGGCCGGTATTCACGAAGCGCTCATAACTTAAGAGGCCAATAAACCTATTCACCATGCAATAGAGAATATTTATGAGCGCTCATAAGACTTATGAGTGGTCGCGATCACTCCTTAATTATGAGCGCTCTCATCGAAAATTAGTTCGAAAACTTTCAAAATAAATTGGCATTCCTCTCATCCGTCACAACCTGTCTTTGATAAACAATTTTGATTTACATTTATTTTCACCTTTGTATGAAATAGTTTGTTTATTTTCATATTTAAAATGGAATTGTTCTCAGTTCAAGGGTTTAAATAAAACTTGATCTAATATTGAAGTGATTTATGCAACTAACAAAAACCTTTTTCAAATTGGTAGGTACACAGAAGGCGAGCAACTAACCGACGATCCAACCAAAGAAAATGAAATACTGCAGAATAGTGAAAAAAGTATCCAATGCTCTGAAGAAAATCATAAAGTTTCCAATACTCCGGTGATAATTTCGAGGCAATCTGAATCAAAACAACATGAAGAAAAAGAACCAGAGCCAAAAAGAATTATGTTGGGTAAGTTTTGTTTGTCGAAAAAAGTTCCAAATACGTCATGTACTTATATACATGCATATACTTATGTATAGGTATGTCACAATCGTTCATACAAGAAACTAAAATAAGCATATATTTTTTATCTTTTTTTTAGAAACCAGTACTTGCTATTGCCAACTCTCTTATAGCGATGCCACAGTACGCATTTTGATTATTTAAAAAAAAATCAATAAAAATACTTCTTTTTTCAGTTTGCGGGAAATAAACCTGGGTGATTGTCTTTTGAAGACAAAAAGAAGATATCATTTGGCTGATATGTTGGAGGACAACCAGCCGGAACTGGAAACCTTGATACTGGAGGCCAATGAAATTGGTCCCGAAGGAGGTATGGCTTTAGTACCGGCTTTAAAACACAAACCCAAATTGAAGTTACTCAAACTGGATTGCAATAAATTTGGCAATGGCAGATTTGAGGAGATCTTAGAAACGTTGGCCAATACTTGTCCAAGATTTTTAATTGCAACGTTTAATGAAGGTGAAGGTGAAGATAGTAATGACGAAGATGATGATGACGATAAATGGCGATAACGATGAGGATGATAATGAGGATGACGAAGAGGAATTAAATGAAGATGTAGATCACCATAATGATACAACGGAAAAGACTGAAGAAGTGACGAAGAGAATGACACCTATGGTGACGAGTACGGCGATGAGAGTGCTACTGCCGACAATTTCGTCACAGCTATGTTTAGGAAAGTAAGTGATTTTATCCTTTCCCCATCTGAGCTGTTTCATATCCAAAATTAAGAGAACATTGTACCTATAATTCTTGTCCTTTATTTGTTTTATATATTATTAGTCCAATGATGACACCGCCGAAGGATCCTTCCAATTCAATACAAGTGTTATATTTGAGGGCGAACAATCTCGTCCTAATATAGTGGAGACATTTTGTAATACACCAAATCCGTCGCTTAAAATGTTTGAAAGCATCGAAGACGCAGATAAGCTTGACGAATTCCGTGATTATTTAAAAGTAACTTTAAACGATAGACTGATTATGTTTATATTTTAAATCTAATTATCTTTTTATCTTTTTAAGGGATTCAAGAGCGGCAACTTCCTTATAATGTGTTTATTGCCCTCACATTTGCAGCACTATCTAAAGTATCCCAAGAAGCTCTCGACGTTTCTACGGCCTTATTTGAAGACTCGATTGCGTATGCGGGTAGAAGTTGATCAAGTAACACGTGTCATGAATTTCTTTCTAATACAACTGGGTTTGCTGACGAGCGAACAAAAAGATTTAAATCGGCTTACAATGGAAGCCGATCAGGGAAACTCGGAAGGAGGCAAAATTGCCAATTGAAATTACACAGACCTTAATCCTAGATCGATTTGATGATTATGAGAGGAGATATTTTTTATAAATGTGTACTTGTTTAATGTACTTTTAAAATGTTAAAACAAATTTAATTTGTAAGTTGTTTTTCTAATTGTATAGTTCTGTGAATAAAGTTGCCTATCATTTAACATTTGGAACAGAATTCGAATACTTTTCTATGGAATCTAGTCTTACAAAAATTCAGCAAGCAGCAGAAGTGTGAGCGCGTTAGCAATACCTTCGGTTCAGTATAGGTATAATGTTATAATGAATAAAGTCACACAGTTGTTATTGAAAATATGACATTGGAGTTTTTTTTTTAGAGGGAAACAAAGGTCAATATAATTAACGGATATATTCCTAATTTGAATAAATTTCAACGACAGATTTCTTAATTCTATGTTATTATATTCTTTAATATAGAAAATTTGTAATAGAAATGAATAACTGAACATTCACTCGAAAAGGACAAAAAAACTCATTGATGAAACAATCAGGAAACAACTCAGGAAATTTCGTTTGCCACGGAATATTTTACACCCTCAAATTTTTTTATGCGATCGTGATCTCCCACGCAATAAATTTACCTCGAACAAAAAATTATATGAAATGACAGCAAAATTCCCTGGGAAAGCTTATTCCCGATACGAATAAATTCTGAGGGAATCTTTTGAGCGTAGTTTACCTTCCCAAGATTCGAATTGGAGAACATTTTTCTACACTTAAGGCCAGTTGTACAATATTTAGTAACAGTAAACTGTCCCTAAATGCAAACATACAAATTCCTGCAATGCAGACTGTCCTAAAATGCAGCTCATTCTTTTTTCTTGCGCTAGTTTTCTTGTTCAGCTATGAAAGTTATGTTCCATATTTGCCTTTCAATTTTAACTTAAGTTGCTTAGCATAAGACTTCCTTTCCAATTCTTGCGCTTAGGAAATTGGCCTAGTACCTACATTCTTTTTTCTTACGAAAAAGCAAATACGTCTGTGCAAATCTAGTCATGGTGCGAACGAAGCGGGTTTCTGCATTTAGGAATGTTGCCTCATATGACATGATTTACATAAAAGAAACAATTTGCCCTTTCAAGAATTTGTTGTAAGACTATACCTTAACTTTAAACAACAGTAAAAGTTTGCAATTGAATCTAGCATTTATTCGTTGAAATAATATAAAGGAGCAAAGAATTATTCTAAAAATAAACATATTCTTGTAAAAGTATAATTTTTATTGCTATTTTGTTTCAAAACTATGTTCTTATTAAGGTATCGGGAGGGAAGCTAGGTCGTCTTTCAGATCGTCGTACAAATCTTGGTTTTCTCGATTTTCTCGGACCAACAAAGATACAGGTTCACGCTTAACACCCATAGCAGCACCTAAATCTGCACGACGCGGAGTATATGTATACGGAATACCCTTTTCTTCATATACTTCTAGCAAGTGGCACATGATGCCAATGGGGGTAATATCCCCAGCAAAGATTGCAATCCTAAAAAAAATAATGGAGCCGATCAATACAAAATATATTCTCCTAATAATTAAATATTTACCCTGTTCGCCGTTTCGTATTCTAGTCATGACCATCCTTGGGTCCATTTCTGATATAGGTTTTTTGTCCCACAGCTTTAATAATTTATAGCATTTCTTTTTCGACGCCATTGGGCGAGATATGGCATTCTCATATCTTAATTTATCGTCATAAATGTTCCTTCTTTAACAGAAAAGCCTTCCACATCTTCGGGTTCGGTCTTTATCTTGCACATTTTCAACTATTTTTTAGTTAATGCAATATGTAAAACGATAAAATTTTTACTTATATATATATTAGAGATCATTAATTAGACTAGTGCTCAGAAAACAAAAACAGCTTTGATGGTCAAAATCAACAAGTCTGCTGGCTGTCACTCGTTTTCGAAAACAGTTTGATTGTGAAGTTTGAGTGTGTCTGGTGATGAGAGAATTGTTCTCATTTTCGGGCTTCGGAAAATAGTTATGAGTGGTTGGTGAATAGCACAAATAATTCTCAAGTTATGAGCCTCACAAACTTAAGAGGCATTTAATAGCGATCCGTGAATACCGGCCTAAGTCTTTAGTAAATTTGTTTAACATTAACTCAGAAAGACAAACAACGGCATTGAAAATTTGAAAGCCTTGAATTTTTCGAAATTGTTAACAGATTTTAGTTTTTCGGATTCAGATATATTTTTTTCTTTTTAATTAAAAATGTGTCCATTGACTGTTTTACTTCAACAAACTGAATTCCGATTCTGAATGAAAACGAAAGAACAACACATAAAAGTAACTGTAAACGGTTTGCTGTTCTTTTTTGTTTTTTGATTTTCTTGTTTTTATTTTGTTCCTTTTCGTTTGCCTTTCATTTGAGCTACATGAATGTTTAATAGGTAATATTGTTTGAATCTTCTTAAATGAAATATAACAAAGGAATTGCATATGTCGATACCATACAATATTCGCCTTATTTGTGTTGAAATTTTGACAAAGTTGTCTGTTTTTTTTTTTTTTAGAAAAATATAAAAAATCAGGAGATTTTGAATGAATTCATGAAATAATGAGATGAGGGTGAAAAATCACGATAAATCGTGAGATTCGGCAACACAATGATGCAACTATTTCTTTTCACAAGGAGGAAGTATATCTTCCAGATTGTGTCTTCAAAGGACACTCTCCGACTCGTTTGAGAACTAAAAAAAATAAATTTGTTTGAAAATAGATCTTTTAATTTATTTAAATCTTTAATGAAACTTACAAATTTCTATTAATTTATAAAAATTGTTTCTTGGCATCTTGTCGTCAGCTAGTTATCACTCGTTTTCGAAAACAGTTTGATTGTGCAGTTTGAGTGTGTCTGATGAAGAGAGAATTGTTCTCATTTTCCGACTTCGAAAAATAGTTATGAGTGGATGGTGAATAGCACAAATAAATCTCAAGTTATGAGGCTCATAAACTTAAGAGCCACTTAATAGCGGTCCGTGAATACCGCCCTAAATGTTTAAAATTGTCGCACCAGTTTTTTTTTTGTTTAGAAAAAAATTAGAGGAATTTTGTATATAAAATATTAAGTAAAAACGACTTTATAGATTCTTAATAGAAATATTTTCCATACGATGTGATCGAACATAAGAGCAAGTGCGTGTGATCCAGTCGTGCATTTTATTATATATTCCATTTACAAAAAAAGAGAAACGTCAACACGAAAGATATGTACGATTTTGTGCGTCGTTGTTAAGCCCTGATCAGGTCACACTTCATTAATTTTCTTTAGTATGAGTATATAGTGTAAAAAAATAGAATGAAACCACATTTTTGAGATTGAATTTTGGTCTCAGAATAAATAAGTATATAACCAGAAATGTATTTAAGAAGGGCAATTCAATTTTCATAGATAAAAATAATTATTGATTAGTTCATGAAAAATTCGTGTACAGATTTCGTATCGTATAATTCACAGAAGAAAATTTAATGATTGGCCAAACTGACCAGCAGGGAGGTTGAATTTTTTATTTCCACTAAATCCCAAATGATTGCGCCAATGAAATAACCACTCAAACTAAGGGTTGCCATGGCTGTCTAAGCTTACCTAGAACAAAAAGTTATAAGATCCCGGACTTTGGAGGATATCATCTACCTTAAGAGTACAAAAAAAGGACAAAACGATTTATCTGTATCTATCTTCAGACGCATAGCAACCCTACTCAAACTTGAGTGTGTACGTACTCTTATTGGCTACAAAACTGTCATATTTTTGTTGATGGTTGACCCAATTTCATGAAACTTTGAAAATTAGGATTTGAGACAACTTACTACATATAAAACATATTTTCATTATAGGGTGCCTGAAAAAATGACATATACACACTTTAACTTTTATTTTATTTTATTTAATAAATATTCTACGCATATACCCCGCGGTTATAGTTGTTGCCGTCGTTGGTGCTGGTGAAGATCCGGAGCTTCAAATTCCTCCAATTCTTCGCTGAAGATTAAAGATGCTTCCCTCCCTTCGTCCTTAATACTGAGAATTTTTTAGGACACCCTGAAATTAGAGTTAAATATTAGCAAATTAATATACGTGGGGTGGCCGTGGCGCGATTGTTGTGTATTCCGCCTGTCAATCTCATGGTCACATGTTCGATCCCTGCCGTAGTCTATGTCTTCTTATTTTTCCATTAAAACCCAATTCTAAACATAAATGTCATACATTGACTTGCTGGTTTACTCATTACATGCTGTTTAGGCATAGAACTAACAACATGTGATTGAGTAAAACTAGTATACCGATAAAATATGACAAAGAATAAAAAAATTAATGAGAATTATAAGGGACATAGATAAATAAGACACGGAAATTTATCCGCATTAGTTCAGCCGCCATCCCTGGAGATAAAATCTGAACAACAACCATCTACAGTCTCCGAATATAGCCCCACACATCTTTCCTCTCATTCTTTCTCTTCCTTAACCTCACCCTCACGCCCGCGCTGTGTTGAAACATTTAAAGGGTATTCATAATCCCTTGAGCGCGTGTAGATTATAAAAAAAAAATATACATAACATTGGTTGTATATTCTTACCAGCATCGTTCTCATCCAGCGTCAAAACGTAATGAGACATTCAATTTATTCTTTTAAAATTTTTATTGCCAGGTGATTTGACGACTTTTAAGTCAATTGACAATATTATTGATGTAAATGATATCGTCAATTTCCCGACTGAATTTTAAATTTTTTGGATGTGCCAGGAATTCCGCCACACAAGCTCCGTCTGTCTGAAAATTGGTTCACCGGTCACTCTTTTGCGTAACTTAAATCCAACAAAATTATGCAATTACCTCGAATGCCTATGACTTCATCAGAATCAACAATGCCTTTCAAAGGGCTACAATTCCCGATGCGTTTGGCATTCGCGATGACGATGAAAAAGCCGCAAGGGCAGATAGTGACAATTTGTGGCTTGGACTCGGAGAAACCGTGTTTCTTCCATGGGCGGCTGTATGTTGCCTGTTCAGGCGTTGGAAAATTATCAAATTTATTTATTTTAACAAAAGATAGATTAACGAGTAATATCGTTCATCATTTAGTTCTTAATTAATGGAAAGAACTGATTGCTACTTATTAGAATCCTTACCAATCACTTCCTTAACAACACCAATTTTAATATCCAATAATTGAACAATACAATACAATAAAGTCGCAGCAACGGGCGGTTGGGTCTGCTTGTATATTATAAAATAGTGCTAAGCTCAAATAGAGAAGACGAAAAATAGAAATGAGAGCTTTATGAGTTTTTAATGGAAAAAAATCTAAATTAAATGTTTTAAATAATTATGAAGAGAGAGAAAAAAGGAAAAGTAGGGTAATAATTTACAACTTATACATACTCGTATATATGTTCAATAATGATTCAATGTATGAAAAATGAGGCAAACGATTGAAATATTTCAATAGACATTACAAGAAAGATGTGTCCTAATTTTTCTTTTAAATCTTATTGTGACATTAATCCTTTTAATATCCTGAGTGGAAAAATTCCACAGTCGAATGGATTTAATGATAAACTGGCGTTACGAGGTCAAACAAGAACACCGAGGATGGACCAACTGAGTCGATCTAATAGAAGAGATAAAACTAATTTTTTTGGGTAAATACTCGTATATAAGGGTTGATGTGATAGGAGTATGTTTGACAAGAGACTCAATGCACGAAACGGTTAAAAGTTATTGAACTACATGTAATACAGATAATTTACATAATTTGACACACGATCACAGCGTCGCAGTCCAAATACATATCGCACAATGCTGTTAAAAGCAGTATTGAGTTTGCGTTTGGATGTATAGCTGCGGTTAAGAAATATTTCACAACCATAGGTTAGGATGGACACAGAAAGTGATTTCGCAAGATGGCATCTGGTTTTAAATGGGGTGAGGAATAAGTGACCCATAAAGTTCGAAGTACAGTGGATTTTTTAGGATTTAAGATAAGCCTGGAATTATTTGACCAGTTTGCTAGTTTAGCAAGATTTTCATTCAAACAGTAAGCACAATGCTCGATTAAACCTAACGGACAACGCAACACTAGCTGAATATCGTCAGCATACATATCTATTAATGGAACTGTGCTTAATAAGGGTTTGAAGCTCATTAATGTACAATGAGAATAGGATGGGCCTCAAGATTGACCCCTGTGGAACACCAGTTTTGACAGAAAATAACTCGGATGAATTATCGATTACAGCTACTGCCTGCATCTTATCCGTTAAGTAAAATGAAACAAGTTTAACAGCACACAGCAAAGCCCAAAAGCAAATCGGTTGAGGTTACCACATTTAAACAAAAGATGGGGCGACCAGCAGGTAAGCATAAACATTCAATTTCTTGAGGAATTTGTAGAATATTGTTAGTTGACTCTGATGAAATAAATTGATGATTAAGGACATTAGGGTCGAGTATATCAAGGTTGATACATTTAGGATTACCAATTCAAATAATACGCGCATTCTGTTACAAAACTTTAACATCGCGGGACGCATTGAGTTGACTAGAATACGTTTGAATTTTAGCTGCTCGTATCTCACAAACGACTTTATTGCGAAGAGAACAATAGATTTTACGGTGTTGCTCTAAACTATAGCGCTTCCAACGTTTAAATGCACAATCACGCTGTCGCATAAGAAAACGTATATGATTAGATTGCTATGATATACGAGTACTATTGGTGTCTATAGTTATTGTTTTAAGTAAAACGTACGAGTTGAAAAAATGTAAAATCTTAGAGTTTAGAAAATGTACTTGTTCATTAGGACAAGATCGACAATACAAAATATTCCAATTGGTGCTGCGCACTTGTTCTTCAAACAAAGGGTAGTTTATGTTCTTGAAGTCGCTGGCGCAAAATTTTAAAGATATAGTAATATGTTAAATCATTTTAAGTATGATACTAGGTTAAAAAGAGGATTTTGTTCATTTTAAACGAACTTAGTATCGCACTATCTTCTTAACATTTTACTAAAGTTAAAATCACGAAATGGCTATTTTAATTTTTTAGTATTGTACTAAATCCATAATGTCATCTGATAGTACGAGTATATCCGAATCCTATAGAGTTCGAATGCTGCTGGTATACTTTTTTTTTGTGTTTTGTAAATAATGAAGTTAAATGATTAAAATATAAACATGCAATACTTATTTAGAGCACACGTTGGGTTTCCATCAAAATATAATTAATTTTCAAAGCATAAGCACAATAATTGTGTTCATCAAAACCCTACAAATGCATAGCAAAGCATTTGTAGGGTTTGAAATTAGCATTTTCCTAGGTTTTAAATGTCTGAAAATTAAGTAGACTACTATGTATATAGTAAATAGTTAACTATACTTTGTCCAGAAAAATCAGAAAAATAGACAGTACAGGCAACAAAGGACATTTGCCTCTCATTCTCGCTACAGTGAATTGCATAGATCTGTCACCCAAGAAAGCTCTCACAGGGTTTTCGTAGTGTGTATTTTAAATGAACTCAGATATGAAAGAATATTATGTAAGTTTACCGCTCTTTTTTTAGATAGAAATTTTTATTTAATCGGTTTGCTTATACAATTTTTATTTTTTTAGGTGCCAAATCCCTTTTTAATAAAAAACGACTAAAAATAAAACATTTATTCATTAGGATTAATTATAAATTAAATAACGAAAATAAATATAAATTCATCTTTTAAATAACTATGTTTACAAAATATTTTAATCAGAAAAGTAATCTGTGGTGCTGCTGCTGCTGCTATCTTCACCTAGGTTTATAACAAGATTTTCTACAGAGCGTTCCGAAAGAATGTCCATTTCCCACATTTTCGGCTCAACCACCTGCTCGACGTGTGGCAGACACCGATGCCATTTTTACTTCACTTCACAATTATTAACCGCGCGCTTCGAAAATCTACGCAAATTATGTCCTTCTTCAAAGAAAAAATTTGTAACTGCATGTTAAGTGTTTTCCATACATTAAAAGAAGTGCAAAAAATGAAAATACTCCACGATAACACTCATCAAACAAAAGTTTTTTAAAAGCTCTCAAATCAAAAGAACCTCAACAGAAGCCCAGGAAAAAAACCGAACAAGTTAACAAATCGACACGTGTAGCTCTTAAAGCACATCAATATTTATTGGGGGTTGAATAGCAACAGCAGCCACAGGCCACAGTAGGGATGATCAAATTTGGCAAAACATCGATTTTAACATCGATGTCAACATCGAAGGAGCAACATCGATTTCAACAAAATATTGAATTAGAGACATCGAGGTTTCAAATCATCGATGGTTTTTTAATGCATTTTTTTCTCAAATTAATAGCAAGTTCAAAATTTGTTAAACATGCATTATATTACAAATTGAAGTACATTGCTTTATTGAAAATTGCTGCGATATCTTAAATCGTAATTTTCTTATGGTTTTCGGCCAAGACCGTACGACAAATTCATCATAGTGTCACCTGATTGCAAAAGAGCTAGGTAATTTTTACGTTTTAATTAATTTATAGTTTTGTAAACAATTTCTTGCTAAAACAAAGTAGAAGTACTACCTCTTTATTAATTGACTGGCTCATTTTTTTATAAGAAACCGTTGGAGCTGTTTGTGAGAAAAATAAGATTTATCTTTTTGGCCAAAAAATATATAGCAGGTATAGTTATTCTTGACCTTAAAAAAATTAAAACCACGTGTAGGCATGTTAGCGAATTACCAGTCCAGGCTATAGGCTCGCGGATAGATAAAATTGTGTGCCCAACTTTTTACGTCTTCACTCACATCGTTATGTTTTATTTATTACAGTTACACCATAAAAATAAACAAAATTAAATAAATAAAAATAGTCGATCGATATTGTGTCATAAAATTAAATTAAAAACAAAGGTAGTTGTGATAAATCGCGGTCCTGGCAAGAAATCCAATGGGGTATGACCCATGACACCTAACAATAAAAAAATTAAAAAAACCAAACTCGTAACAAAATAACGCTTTATTTCATTTTCATTTTCAGTGCAATGAAGAGGTTTTAAAATGTCTTAACCGAAATTATTTTTACACAATTTGTGGACTATATTACTTTCAATAAAGATATTCATGTAACGGCGGAAAACCCAGATAAACCTCAGAAACCAGATAATTTTATCTCAACAGAAATGAACTGTCAAAGTCTGTATGTGAAAAATATTCTGTAAATCAGATAAAATTATCCCACAAATTTGATGTAGAAAGAGAATAAATATTCCTCATAAATTTATTTCAAAGAAAACCTGATTATTTCCCACATTTAAGGGGGTATTCATGCAAACGTCTGGCGGAAAATTATATCTTTCTGCAAAGCGGAAACTTATCTCGTTGCATGAATACCCTTAATAATAGAATACTTAAATGTTTTTCATAATAATGATCATTTAAAATGTATAATTTAACAAAAAATTGCCGAAAGTAAAAAGGGCAGAAGTAATTATGAATTATTTTGCAATAGCTTTTTTTTAACCGACATACTGCAACATCGATGTTAAAACATCGATATTTTTTGGTCGAACATCCTAGGCCACAGAAAACGCAATTCAGTCCACACTCAGATGTGCGCTGAGTACGACGTTGAGTCTGCGTCAGATGCAATGTAATTTTTTTTATTATTTTATATATTTACGGACGGGCAAGCACTTTTTATGGAGAAGTTCTTCCAACTTAGTATAGTGCAAAAATGTGACACCCTAATGATTTTGAAAACGCTTTCCCATAATACCTGTACTTCCTATTTTTCTGGGACAGAGTATAGTATCGTGTTAAGGCCTTAATAATAGGTTTTTTAAAATTTTGCGCCTCTGAATATAAGAGTTCGAGATGAGGGGCAGACATCAAAATAATATGGAAGATATAAAAGATTATGCTTCGAAAAAGCAGGTGGCGATAGCTGATCATAGAAAAGAGCTTTGCTTTTAGTACTGACAAGAAACAAATTACAAATCTAGCAACGAAGAGGAATGGTCAAAAAATAATCTAGAACAGTTTTATTTAATGAAAATTAGTTAAGTGAGCGCATTTCCTCGATAAGAGATTGCTGTTAAAATCTCCACACAAAATAATGCTGGGGCGCGTTATGGATGTATGCTCAAGTTAAGCCACAAATGGCAAGAAGTTTAAGTTCCTATTAAACAAAAAATTAAAACATTGGAAATATAAATTTCCTTTTTAATAAATACGTCCCTGGAGAACAAGGAATGTGAAATACGTTAATACTCCGTGGTATAGAAAAACAAAGTAAGGATTTAATAGAAAAGAGGGATATTCTGTACATAAGGTGACGCAGATACCAACGCAAATTGTATTGGATGAGTATAGGCACACGAGAAATGTGCTTCTTCTTTAATATGCAAATCTTTTTTGAAAAATAAATTTTACGCTGAACAGTCAAGTCCACCATTTTGGAGGACTATTCGTGAAATAGGAGTTTATACTAACACGAAAACTGGCTTAATGCATATTAGTTTAGTTTATTTATTTATTTCATCGAACAAAGGCAATGCTTTAGTGATTAGTATAATACATAAAAAAATAATGAGAACTAAAAATAATAACAAGCAATTTATTTTGAAAAGAAAATTTAATTAGACTAAAATCAATCATATCAGAAAATGAATTAGTTACTCTTGACAATGCAGCATAGTTGACGTTGGCAGCATAATTTCTTCTGTCATATGGAATTTTAAAAACTAAACTGTTCTTCATATTGATCTAAATGAGCTGAAAAAGAAGTTTATCAATTCTTCGGTTCAATTAAAGTACGTTACTTATTTAAATAACAGCAATTTGAGATGTTGTAAAGCTCTCCCTGATGCTATTACAAGAATTTACTCTGGTTTGCGCTGTTTGAGATCTCTCTCAGACCTATTGTCACCAGTGTTGTTCCATGTAGACAAAAAATGTAGACTACACGATTGCCTACGTGTAGACAATTCAACGTAGACAAGTTTATCAATTCTTCGGTTCAATTATAGTACGTTACTTATTTATGTTTCAAAATAACAGCAATTTGAGATGTTGTAAAGCTCTAAAGCTCTCCCTGATGCTATTACAAGAATTTACACTGGTTTGCGCTGTTTGAGATCTCTCTCAGACCTATTGTCACCAGTGTTGTTCCATGTAGACAAAAAATGTAGACTACACGATTGTCTACGTGTAGACAATTCAACGTAGACAATTCATCATTGTCTACATGTCAATGTTGACAATGTAGACAATCAATTTTATTTCAATTTTTTAACTTTTTTTTGTCTTCTTAATCATATAAACAAAACAAATTTGTATTATTTGAGTCTTTCACTCTGCATTTTTTATTTATTTCAACAAAAATAAAAAAGCGTAAATTCTTATGTATTTCATAAATACAAAATTATTCATTTTCGTCTTCGACATCTTCATCCAAGCAATTATACTGTTTAGCCTCGATTCTCAGTGAATAATAAGGATGAAGGAGTTTCTTCGATCGTTCAAAAGTCAAGCGATTTCTCGACATGGAATGAACATGCGACCAACTTGAAAAAACTCTTTCAATTTGAGCGGAAGAGGCTGGAATAAGAATAAGTTTTTTTTGCCAAATTTGCCAGATTTGGATGTTTTATAGAGGCCATATTCCAAAAAACAATTGTGTCATAAAGAATCTTAAAAAAGTTGATTCTTCTATTAAAAGAGTCCCAATCTTCAATTCCATCACTATTCAGATGCTTAATCAAAAACTGGCACACGATTTCATTTTGACTAACCGTCAGCTTCCCATTGTCAAAATGAGGGTGTAAATAATAAGCTGAGAGAGCATATTTGTTTAGAGCCATATCCACGCGCGATTTCAAAGACGTTTCGTGTTGCGCCTTAAATCTATCTGTGAGTTTTAAACTCAACCAAAGATGAACTGCTTCTCCAGCAGAACAATCAACCGCTTGACACCTGTTTATTAAAGTGCAGACTGGATTAAGAAGCTCGATGTAATTCTTAACATCATCAATAAACTTTTCATCAAACATCAACAGATCTACAGTCTGCTTTATTTTATTGGTAGTTGATTCTGCTGCTATAATTTTCATAATTTTTTACCAAGCATTTATATGAATCACGGTATGAACACCATCTGGTTTCACAGGGCAGTATAATTCTGGAGCCTCCACGATTTTCTACCATTTTTTCAAAATCTACTTGTTTGAACTCTTTTAAAATCAAAGCAACCTTGGCATTCTTATTTTTGTCGATTAAGTCTTTGGCTAAAAGATTTCCAATATCTACTACAAGGGCTATGCCATATAAAAAGCTCTGCATTTTTTCCCATTCTCTTTATAGTGCTGGCGTTGTCAGATACAACAGCGTAAACTTGAGTGGAGTAAATTTCTTTTGCAATATCTACAGATTGTGAAAGTATGTTTGTTAGCTTTTCTGCAGTCTCTGATTCTCCAGATAGGTCCCAGGCCTGAAGAAATGCTTGTTCGCCTTCAGAATTATGTAGCATTGAGACGACAGTCTTGCTGTTGCTGGAACTATTCTTCCAGCCGTCAATCAGCAAAACAGAATCCGAACTGATAGATGCTTTAATTGAAGAAACACATTTATCATAGGCCTGATCCAAAAGCGTTGTTGAAAGTTTTTTTCGACCTGGAGCCTTATCAGCATACGCAGGGCGAATTTTTTTTATAAAATTTTTAGAATGAATTGAATCAACAATTCTTAACGCAATGTTGCATCCAAAAACCAGTTTACCCAAAGCTTCATTCAACTGGTCTTCCTCTCTTTCCGTCAATCGGTCCATAAATTTTGAAACAGAGTTTGATGGGGTTGGACAACGTTTCGATCGTTGTATGTTCTTATTGAAAGTTGTTACAGGTGGTGGTGGGCCCAACGACAATGATGAGGAACTGCAACTGTTGGAACTCAATGAAAATGATGAGCTTGTTGTCGCAACTTGTGATTGAGTTTCGCTTGAATCAGTATAGGTAAGAGTTGTTGGATCATGAGTTGAACAACTGTTCAATGGTTCGGTTTTGTTAGCTGCTTCCTACAGAGAATGCGTCAGATTCAATTTGATCAATTTTAGTAAAACATAAACATTATTGCTGTCAACATCATTTGTAAGAGAGATAGACATCTAACAATTAACATTTGTGAGTTATAAATTTTATACAAAAACACAATTTCTTACTACCGTCTCAGAGTTTTGAATGTCATCAATAAAAACAATCATAGAAACATCACCGGATTCAGATGCCGCAGGTGATTGGGATGGTTTGCAGGCATTCCTTTCTAAATAGAATGATAAAGCATACGGTCAATGGTCAATAAATAATATGATTTTATGGTTTATCTAATACGTTTCTATATTTAACTGTGGCTGCGCAGACGGATTTCTGCAGTGTTATGTAAACTTTTATTGCACACTGTGCAATATGTTACATATTTGTTGTTGGATTTCAATAAAAGGAAACCCAACTCATCAAATGCTTTATTTTTGTGTCGACCAGACATAATTTTATTATCAAAGAACTCAATTTTTCAACATTTAATTGAAGTCAAACACGCACCTTTTCTAAACAGAAGTCAAGTAAACCTTGCGAAAGAACAATCG
This sequence comes from Philhelius pedissequus, assembly GCA_910595825.1. NCBI lineage: Eukaryota > Metazoa > Arthropoda > Insecta > Diptera > Syrphidae > Philhelius > Philhelius pedissequus. Next base: position 153,204,326 of record OU343161.1, read on the forward strand.
AGAATGACAGATGAGAATGAAATATCCCCATTGTCTACATTGTCGACTTCATTGTCTACATTGTCTACATTGTTGACAAAATTGTCTGCGTAGAAAGGTAGATAATCAAAGTCGACGCGTAAAGGGACAACACTGATTGTCACCCAACTTAATGATTCGTCCCATCAAATCCCTATCAATGCCTTATTTCACTTTCAACTCGTCTGCTTATCCGTCTTTGGACTATGTTTGTAGAAGTAAACTGAGTTTCGATCTAATTGATTGCATTCGTTGTGCATACTCTATCCTAAGACGTACAAGTGTTTCACATCTACGACACACTATATTTGGTTTGAACCTTGTTGACTATCTCAAATTTAGACTGCTCTTGAAGCTCCATATTGCCATTCATAATAGAAGATAGATAGATATATAGATACAATTCTTTATTTCGATGCAAAATTTACAAAGAAAAGAATAGAAGGACATGGCTTTGTTGCCGTCTGCCTGATAGACATTATAACTAAACGTTTATACACTATGAAGGTTTTTTTTTTTTAATGTAAGGAAAAGTTACTATTTTGTAATAATTTTACTTGATAATTTTAAAATGATTTTAATCGATAAATATAATAAATTCATCCAACTCAGCCCGTTAATAATATCAAGAAGTTGATTCATAGGCAAAAAACTCACTCAGAAATACAACCGCCGTATTTCTTGCAATTTTGGACAAACTACTACAAAATGAATAATATCTTCTACATCTCATCTATTACAGAGAGTGCATATTTGTGCGAGGTCCGATCTATGAGGAACAAAGTTGAGATTAAAGATCTAGACTCTAGCTCTAAAAATGGTACCGATAGCTTCCGCAGACATTTCGTTACAAAAATAGTTCGTATTTGATGGCGATTGATGGTTTAGGCGCTTGTATACATTTCTGCTTGCCGATGAGGATGCTGTTTGCAGGTGTTCTATATAAACATTTTGATCAATTTTAGCAATCAAGACAACGAAAATATTTTCCCATTTATCGATATTATTTTCCCTTAAGGAAAATATTGTATCATGTACTGCAGCAAGCGCGTTCCATTCTCTGAATGGGCCTCCCCCTTTGTACGAATTACTCTTATGGAGTCCGTTATCTCTTCTCATAACCTTAGTTAAATAGTCAGAATAGCGCTTCAGATTCTAAATGTAAATCAGTGCTATTTCTGATTCAACATGTATGGCATACGTAGATGTAGCGTTGGGCAATCGAAAAAGTCTTTTAAAAAAGTACATTTGGATGGTTTAAAATTCCTCTATTTGAGTGTACCCAAAAGCCTAAACACCATAGCACAAACATGTTTTTATTGTAGCATTGAACACCCTGTACTTTGATGAAAGGTCGATATATTGGTTGCTTAAAAAAGTGGGCCACATCAAGTTTAGGGCCTGCTTGGCCTCCCTAGTTTTCTCCTCACCATGTTTACTCCAGTTAAGGTTGTAAGTCAGCAAAACTCCCAGGTACCTAAGCTCACTCACTATTTAAATGCACTCGTTGTTGATTCTCCACGATTCTTCAGAACGTCGTCCATGCAGCCTAGATTCAAAGATCATAGCCTTGGGTTTTCGAATATCCATAGGCCCCATGTTTCGCAATACTTTTTAAGTCTATTGATTTGCAGTTGTAAAGAAAATGGATTATTCGCCAGTAATACCAAATCATCTGCATACAGTAGAACTTTAATCAAAGATTAACCAAATACTACACCTCCAGGTAACATTTCAGAAACGCATCAATATACAGTGCAAACAAAATCGGACTAAGAATACACGCTTGGGGAACTCCCGCTGACGTCTCAAAACTTTCTGATAAGCTTTTCCATCCCATACTGAAGTTTTCGTTGAACTCAGAAACTTGGAATAAAAGAGTAAGCATTTTCTAGATAGACCAAGAGAAGATAGTTTATAAATTAATGCATGTCTGTTAACCGTATCAAAAGCGGTTTTGAAGTCAACGAAGCAACTGTAAAGTTTTTTCTTTATGTCCAAATGATTTCTAGCTATGCTTGAGAGGGCGAAAATGTGATCAACAGTTGAGAAACCCGATAGAAACCCAGCTTGAAAGAGACTTAAGCGGTTGGTTGTATCTATCCATCTCCAAAATATCTCGTAAAGAATTGGATTAAAGATTTTCCTTAAAGAATTGAGAACAGATATGCCTCTATAGTTTTCAGCAAGATTCCTTTCTCCTTTCTTGAAATAATAGCTGTGTTAAAGCACAAGAGTATACAAGCATCATTATATAGTTGGTTAAACCAGTTCACTAAGTAATCTTTGAAATGAGCCGTAGAATATTTGTAAAATTCAGTTGGGATTCCATCTGCACCCGGCGTTTTGTTGTTCTTCATTGTATTCAAAAGTTTTTCCAGTTCATTCTAGGAAATTGGTTAGGAAGTTTTTTGAGAAACAAAGCTGTTCGTAGTGCTTATTAAAAAGTAAGTTTTAATTTGATAGTGGACATTTTTTAACGTGTTTTTATTATAAACTAAAGATTTTATTTTAACAACTTAAAACACAAATTATTTATTTTTGCTTAAATGTACATTTCGGAAGCTATGCTTCCATCGTCAGTAAGCTCTATTTAAATAATATTGACATTTTTATATTAATATTAAAATTCAATACAAGCAACAAATTGCACAAATCAATTTACATTGAATTTAAGGTCTAATATAAACTTTTTTGAAAATTGGATTCCCTATTGGTCATCGTTACTATTCATTAAATTATTTTTATTTTTAAATATATAAAGAGATTCGAAAGCATCTAGCTGAAAAGGATTATTTACGTTACGTATTAATTTCAAATTTTGTAAACTAAAATTATGGTTATTATCTAGCATATGTAGGGATACACTTGATTTTTCTGGTTCATTGTTTTTTAGATGCGCAAAATGTTCTTTAAATCTTCTTGTCTGCCCTATATATTCTTTATTACAATTGTTACATCCTTATACTTATACAAATTATGTGCATTCTCTTATTCAATATAAGTTTCTAAAAGAATTATTATATCAAAGCTTAATATAAATCTAAAAAAAATCTGGTAACAAAGTTTATTCTTAAGCCCTGTTATATTATATGAAAAAAATACTTAAATTAAAAAAGTTAAAATTATTTGGCAGACGGCAAGCTTACCCCATGGTTTCCTATTAAAAACGTTGTTTTGTATATGATACACAGATGGCGTTGCTGCTGATTGGGAGCCTGATGCAGTCCCAGCATCAGTTGTAACTACCCTTGATCCCCCGCCGCAGTAAAAAAATTCCAATGCGCCATCTCCAAACATCACTCTTACGAACGATATTTCACTCGCATATTTGACAATTAACCCATGTGATAGTTTGTAAACAAACGTTTTCTGGTTCATTTGAAGCTTATTTTCTTTAATTAGTATTTTCGCAGATGAGTTCAATTCGAGAAGTTTTGATTTTATAGTGTAAAGAGTTTGAAGGTTTTTTCTAAACATAAGGGATTGTTCACGGTGGATACTTATTCCTGAATTCTTCAATTTACTTGTTTCGCCTATAATCTTATCTGCTTGCTCGGCGGATTGGGGCTCCAAGATGACAGTTCCTCGTTGTGGTCGCGTGTTTAGAATTTACCGTCATTTTTTTATTTGCAGAATATCATTTTCTTTTATATTAAGTAACCCTTTACATGTTTGTGTGGCAAAAACGGTTACGTTGCTTTTTTGATCTAATGGAATGTGCACAACAACAATATTTTCATGAGCTTTTCGTGAAATTGCTTCTAGTTGCGATTCCAAAAGATCACACCTTTCATACATCAGTGTTAGTTGTTCGTTTAGCTTGGAGTTTGTAATTTTAAGTGAATTTAATTCCGATACTAGCGATGCAATATCGCTAGCTCTTTCATTAAAGAAAAAGAAGTCAGCAGGAGTCGATGGTATATCCAACGCTGTACTACGACATTTGCCTCAAGAAGCAGTTGACATTTATACCACACTGTTTAACAACGCGCTGAATAATGCATATTATCCAGTGCGATGGAAGACTGCTGTGGTGCACCCTCTCCCAAAAAAGTGTAGGGACAACTCCAATCCGGCGAAACTCCGGTCGATAAGTATTCTTCCAAGTATCAGCAAAGTATTTGAAAAGGTTATTAATAGAGCCCTGTTCAAATGAGCGGAGGACAAAAATATCATCCCGGATAATCAGTTCGGTTTAAGGCGGAACATGACACAATTCATGCCGCGTCTAAACTAGTTTCTGATATCCAATGGAACAAAACTAAAAAGCAGTGCACGGGTGCCTGTCTGGTTGATTTGGAGAAGGCCTTCGACACCGTATGGTTAGAAGCTCTCTATCTAAAGCTAACCAGACTAGGTATAAGTATCCCTCTATTGTATATGCTTTATGACATGCTAAATGGTAGAAAGTTTGTTGTCAAGAGTGGCAATGAAACTTCTACCGCAATTTTTAATATTAAAAATGGTCTTCAGCAGGGAGCGGTTGACTCGCCGATTCTATTCAGCATTTACACCAGCGATCTGATAGGTAGTCTAACTCAGGCAATTGCGTACGCCGACGATCTAATTGCGTACAGAACAGCTCATACAGTTGAGGTCATCAAAAATCTCTTGCAGAGTGACATCAACAAGATTCAGCGATATTGTGATGACTGGAAGTTGAAAATCAACTTCCAAAAATCAGAAACTATTTTGTTTAGGACTCCATTGTCTAGCGCCTCAAGGGATATGAGAAAGAACTGGCGCAAGCTGGTGATCGTAGGGCCACATGGACATCTACTGGCGAGTAAAAGTGTAGTAAAGTACCTTGGCATCTGGTTGGATCAGTACCTGTATTTCGACAGACATATAGGTGCTGCTTTGGCCAGGGCTAGGGGAGCCTTTGCCTTGACAAAACGACTGTTTTATAGCAGCCGTCTTGACAGCAAGGTGAAGGTGATTTGCTACATGGCCCTCATCAGGCCGATGATTGCCTACGGATGCCCGGTGAGGTTCAACGTTGCCCCATCTCAAATGGAAAAGATTCGGGTGTTTGAGAGGCAATGTCTTAGACGTTGCCTTGGAATACACAGAACACCAGAGTCGGAGTACACAAGATATTATTCCAACCAGGTTCTATACAACGGAGCCAACATAAACAGAATAGATAATTTTTTGTTTAAGCTGATTCGGGGTCACACTGCAAGAGTGATGTCCTCAACCAACAGCTTAATTTTTGGGGCTTACTACCCCAATAATGAATATTTTGAGAGTGCGCGCTTAAGTGGCTACATCCCTCCCGAGGCATTCCTCTTTTTAGACAGTCGAGGGCTGATACAGGATTGAATGGCGGTTCCGCTCATCTACCACGTCAGCCGGAAAACTGTAGATAGGCGACTCCTGTATGGTCGAGACGTCATCGCTCAAGGTGGAGAAGAGCACCTTTGGTTCAGTAGGATTCTGTCCGATCGGGACCGAAGGGATAGGGCAAAACTAAAGAACCAGTTCTGGTGGCTCTCTGAATAGCATTATGATACATAAAGTCGATTAGGATGGTATGTCTTGGCCGACTTACGTAGATTTAGATAAATTAGGTATAAGGAACAGTCGGGGTGGCACAAAAAAAATAAAAAATATGTATGTTTGCGGGGGCATTTGTGCATGCAGCTGCCTGCGTGCCTGTGTATGTATGTACATACGAATATGTATGTACGTATGTACTTGGCTGTGTGGGTTGCATGTCTCTGTGTGTCTGCATGCGTATACAAAATATACAAAAAAAATTTAAAAAACGAAAAAAATGCTGTTGTGGCTGTTCTAGTTTTTAAGTAGTTTTAAGTGGTTGTGGGTATTTTAGGTATCTTAAGTAGTTTAAGTTAGTTTTAGTTAGTATATAAGTTAATTGTATCTAGTTTTAATTATTTTTAGTCTAGATTTAGGTAGTTTATAAGTGAAAAATGAAAAATGATACGAGACAAGGTTTTTTAAAAAAAGTTTTCTTGGTAAAACAAAAATAAAATAAAATAATTAGAATTAATTAAAATAGATTTAAGGTCGAAGGACATTAGTATTAAGAGATATAGTTTAGTTTAGAGCACCCGTAAAGGGCCAGTAAATTAGTTGTAAGTTTTTGATAATTAGGCTAGTTTTAAACATTTTTGTCTAGCTTTAAGATAGTTATAAGTTAAGATTAAATAAAAATGAATTAAAAAAAAAAAAAAATCGCTAGCTCTTTCATTTTCTCACTCAGACAATTATTATATCTTTAATAATTTCTTTTAAATCTGGAACGGAAAGCTTTCCAACATCCAACTGAGCCCTGTTTAAGAAAATTTTGTTACTGTTGGTATCTGCTTCGGGTGATGTTTCCAATACTGCTCTTTTGCGGTACATATATTTAGGTGTCACGGTATTCATCATTTTTAACTTAAATATAATTGCATACCTTGTAAGTGCTAATTTTTTTCTTATTGGTAAGCAAATTATTGGTTGACTAAATACAATTAAAACTTTGGTAATTTATCAAAAAAAAAACAAAAAAGTTGGAGCTTAATAACTTTCACACTTGTACTTTTGACAGTTCAAATAATAGAAGTCCTATATAATACTCAAACGCTCAACTTTGCTATTTCACAAAATGCTTAAAATTAATTATACCGCGTTTTATACACTGCATTGCAGAACGCCATGTAACGCTGTATGTATCTGCCATTCGTTTATAGAATTTTCTTTCAAGCGAATTGCAAAGCACTACCGCCCCTGCTGCATTTAAAAGAAAATTATTTTTGCACCTATCTAATACAAATTAAAAATATCCACTTGTGTAACTGTTATAATAATAATATTTATTGGGTTTTTTGGCACGAGTACGATAACTTTGGCGCCAAGATATAATAACGGTTTTTGGTAGAGGGGCTTAATACAAGCATTTTTTACAACGGCAACACTTACAGTTATAAATTATATTTTTTTAAAAGTCAGAACTCTACAATTTATAATAAATTTTAACTAAAGTTGTTTCAGCCAATAGTTTTTGAAATAATTGACTTCAAACTCAAAATTTATGAAAAAAAGTTAAAAAAATCACTTTGAGTATTATTTTTCTCATGATTATAAATACCAATAAAGAAGTAATTGATGTAGTTAACGGTTCCAATTATTTTTTAATCAAACACTGAAAACTATTCGCTTCTATGTTTTCTAGTTTTTGAGAAAATTGAAAAACAAAAAAAAATAATTTTGTATCAGATGGGTGCATGTAAAGTTTCTTTTGCATTTAAAGAATCTGGATTAAAAAAAATAATTGATATTATATACATAAACGTATGTACATAGAAAAAAGAAACACTTAATAACCGCATTAACTGTAATAAAATCACAAAGGTATATATGAAATTTACGATGCAAACAGTGAGATGCCTAAGGGGGGGCATGCTGCCCCCTGCAACCCCTCTGCTTGGGCTCACTATAGGCTTTGGGGAGGGTGAAAATTTAATTATATGCAAAGTTTCTTTAAAATTAAAGAATCTTTTGGGTTTAAAGAACAAGTATAGTTTTACTATTTTTCAATGACATATCTTAAAAACTAGAAGACATAAAAAGAAGTAGTTTTCTGTGTTTAATAAAAAAATAATTGGAGCAGTTAACTACATCAATTATTTTTTTATCGATATCCATAATCATGAGAAAAATAATATTCAAAGTGATTTTTGTAAATTTTTGTTTCATAAAGTTTGACTTTGAAGTCAATTATTTAAAAAACTATTGACTAAAACAACTTTATTTAAAATTAATTATAAATTGTAGAGTTCTGACTTTTGAAAAAGGTATAATTTATAACTGTAAGTGTTGCCGTTCTTTTTTAACATTTTTTTAAAGATTTTAAGTAAATTTTTATAAAATTGCCCCTCCCGCCTAAACGAGGGGAGATAGACCCCCCCCCCCCCTACCATAGTAAAAAATGCTTGTATTAAGCCCCTCTACCAAAAACCGTTATTATATCTTGGCGCCAAAGTTATCGTACTCTCCCCGGTTTTTTTTACTTATCCAGTTTTGTTTTTCGTTATTATTTTTATTACATTTTTTGTTTGTTTTATTTTTAACTTTCCGTTTTTTTAAGAGATAATCTCGTTTAAGCTTTATTTAGATACTCTAAAGATTTAAATCTTTATTTATCAATGTATTTATACTATTGTAAATAAATGAAATCAAAATAGTAAGCAGTGTCCTTAACAACTCTTCAATTTATACTGAGAGATCATTTTATTTATACAGTGTGATAATCTGTTGGAGAGGTAATTCTCTCTATAAAGTTTAAGGCTCACAGATTAGATGGAGTCCATTAATTATAAGCAAAGCCTTCGTCACCAGGAAGTACTAATTTTAAACCTATTGTAATCTTTCCTTTCTTAAGTAAATTATTTGAAAAAATGATAACCAACCAAATGAAAAAATAGTTAAATGAAATAAGAGATGTTGATATCAAAACATCAATCAGGTTTCGAAGTAAACCCAATGTTCACTACAGCCAGCGGTACGAAAGGTGAGTGATGATGTTCGTTCTGATTTCCATGCTGATATGGTGACTATTTTTTTTTTTTAACTCAAGTCTTTCGCTTTTGAGAGTTCTGTGTGCAATTTTGTGACAACATATTTTGCTCATTGTACACAGGCCGCACATTACGAAATAAAAGATCTTCGAATTTGTCTTTGCCATAGGGAGTCCCTTAGGGATTGTACTAGGCTCTCTTGGATTCATTTTATTCATAAATGCCATTGATAAGTATATTATAAATTGCAAACATCATGTATACACTAATGATGTACCGATCTAACGGGTGATTTTTTAAGAGCTTGGTTTTTAAAAATTCAAAAAAACACAGAAACTTGTAAAAAGTGAATGAAATATTTATTTGGATCGATAAATCAATTTCTGCCATTTACTTTTTAAAAATAATTTCACTTAAATGTTGCCCGCGGCTACGCTTCAGGTGATCCATTCTGAAGGTCAAATTTTGGCAAACTTTTTCACACATTTCGGCCGGAATCTCACCAATGACGCGTTCAATGTTGGCTTCCAAGGCAGCAATCATGTTTGGCTTGTCCCCATAGACAATAGACTTAACATAGCCCCACAAAAAATAGTCCAACGGGGTCAAATCACATGATCTTGGTGGCCAATTGACTGCGCCAAAACGTGAGATCAACTGCTCACCAAATTCGCCTCTCAATTGATGCATAGTTTCGCGTGCAGTGTGGCATGTGGCACCGTCCTGTTTGAACCACATGTCGACCGAGTTCAATTCTTGCATTTTCGGCAAAAAAAAATCTGTTATCATCGAACGGTATCTTTCTCCATTGACCGTAACCCTGCGGCCTTCATCGTCCTTGAAGAAGTACGGCCCAATGATGCCGCCTGCCCATAAACCGCACCAAACAGTGCATTTTTCGGGATGCATTGGTAGCTGCTGAATTGCCTCTGGCTGCTCTTCACTCCAAATACGGCAATTGTGCTTATTCACGTATCCATTTAGCCAAAAATGAGCCTCGTCGCTGAAGACAATTTTGCGATAATTTCATAATTTCAACATTTTTCACAGAGCACGAATTTTGATAATAAATTTCAATAATTTTCAAACGTTGTTCAGGCGTAAGTCTATTCATGATGAAATGGCAAACAATACTGAATCGAAATGTCAAATGCTCGTGGAATTTGTCATGTGTGATCTGTCAAAAATATAAACGTCAAAAACCAAGTAGCAAAAAAATCACCCGTTATAATACATTTTCAAAAACTGAAGAATCATCGGGTGTAGTGGCCTTACACAATTATCTTGCTTCAATTTTTACTTGGTCGGAACAAAATCGACCTAATCTTAACCTTTTGAAAACGAAAGCTATAAATATATAAATATATTCCGCTAATACGACAAATCCCTTACCTCAAAATTTCACAGTGCAAGTTTGAACTCCACTTTTGGCTTAAACTTCAGATCAACAATTTATTCGGTTCCACAGTGTCATTTAAACCTAGGACTGAGTTCAATTTGTAGTTTAAGTTAACCGAGATAATTCTGTCGTTTAAACTTCAGTTCAGCGTTGTTTTTTTCCGGAAAATATTATTAACAAAATAAAAAATGTGTATTAAAATGTTATCGAGTTGTGAAAGTAACTTTGAATATTATTTTATTTATTAGTCCCGTTTCGCTATCGCTGGCCAAAATCAAAATAATAACGGTATTTAGAAATAAAATAAATCGTCCCTCGCTTATCAACAGCACAAAGCACTTGTTGTTGTTTCGCGTTTTTTTTTTGTTGTTAGAGAGAGAAAGGTAAGACAAAGGCAAGAAAAATGCTGCCAATTATTGTCATAAAAACTATAGTTAAACGAAGTTTTGATCTGAAGGTCAGATTTCACAGTGAAACCGGACGAATTAAACCAAAAATTTAAACACACTGTAAGATTCAGGTGAAGCTTAAGTTTAAACTCCCACTGTGAAACTGGGTGTAAATGTATTTAAATAACAACCCTGAAGAATTGGTAAGCAATTTTAAAAACCTAGGTAGATAGATATATATGTATACATACATACATTTTAATAATCGACTCAGCTGGAATGACCACGTGAATCAAACTGTGTCTGACATTAAGTGAAAATTAATAAGGTCCTATGCTCTCTTTAATATTGCTTAGGTGTTAATTTTTTGTCAAATGACTCTGGAGTCAATGAGAAAGCAAAATGAATAGCGTATAACAACTCTGCAGCATTAGAAGATTTGATCACATTTCGTTTTTTTTTTTCTAGACAGATTGCAAATTGTCCATTACAAGCTCTTTTGCAAACTCCTAGTTTTGTTTAAAATTATTCGAAGCAAAAATCTAAATTATATTTTTGAAAAAATTAACATTATTACTTATACAACTTAAATACAAGTGTTTAGTATGCAGCCGCCATTTATTTATCTATAGAATTCGCCTATGGAATTCCTCACAGCTTACGGAAAGTAAATACATTCAAGCAATTTAAAGAATAAAAACTTTTCGAATACTACGCCAGCAACAGCAACTATAATCCTTTCTGTAACCCTCCATTTCATTTCATCTGTATTTCTCTCTCTAGTCTAAGACAACTATTGTAATAAGAATATAAGAAATTATATTTTTGTAAAACCAAATTTAGGTAGGTAGTTATATCATGTATATAATCCAAAGCTTATGCTTCAATTTACAGAGTTGAATTATAAATAAATAAATAAATTAAAACAAAAACATGTATTTCATTATACGTACATTGTAGGTATGAATAATTAGGTACTTGTTATACTAGATATGCACATTGTACACTATAGGTACTTTATACAAATATTTAAAATCAAGATTTAATGTTATCGAAAATCCAATTATTTTAAATACATACATACATGTTTCATAGTAGCTGATGAACATAGCATTATAAATCCCAAGTCCTAGAGAAAATCGAAAAATTCAATAAATTATAGGTATTTCCTGTTTTGCTGTAGGTAGGTAGTGGGTATAATAATGTAGATATGTAAGTAGAGGCTTTGATTTTATTACTATTTCTTTTTGTTTAATACAATTATATTACTAAAGTCTATAATGTTAAGTTGAACACGAGATTTAATTATTTTTGGTAGGTACCTATCTGTTAAGAAACACTAAGTAAGAAACAACTGAAATAAAACTTTTCATGACAAAACAACAACACAATAATAAAAAGATAGGTACATATAGTAAGTATTGTCAAACAGATAGACATTTGTACATATTAAAAAAAACAAACAAAATATTAAAATGGAATTTAGGTACCTAGGTACCTACCGTTGTAAATTATCGCGAAAAATCGAAATAACAGGCAGCAAGGGGTAATTTTGCCATTGACAAACATATAAACATAACATACATACATATAGCGATAAACCCGCACCAAAAAGAATTTAAAATGCTGTGTGTAAATTAAACGAAAGGGGAGGGGGCGTATAAGTACAAAACTCCCGACGCAATTTAAACTAAATATCGGTATCACAACGTTGCCCGTATATATGGTTTGCCTTAAGACAATTTAATACGTATTATCCGATGACGATATGTATTTGTAAACGAAGGTAGTAGGTGAGATATTCTGAAAAAAAATTCGAATGGATATCTAGTAGGTATTCAATCTAGAAAAAAACATAACATCACTGTTAGTATACGCTATCTTTAAAATTAAAATTTAAGTTCTGAATTCTCTAGGAAGTGAATTTCGATTAATATGATATCGAAACAGATAGGTACTTTATAATTATTATATGCACATTTTTTTATACTGTTGACAGTTGTAACTTGTAACCAACAGAACTTTTTTAGTTTTCATTTAATTTCTTACTGATCGAAACACCGCTCCGATCCTCTCAAAACAACAATGAAATCCAAACGAATACAGTTGCAAAACAGACAGAGACGATATTAACGACAACGACAAAAGTGATAGCAGCCGCTGCCTTTGCAATAAAAACATTTTATTGACACGGCGCGATCGGACGCTACTCGGATCGATTCGGGTTGCATCCGAAAATGCATTCCGTTGCATATCGGATGCGCTGTGTTTCTTCGACTGTATGCAGTGCAAACCGAACAATTAAAGCACATTAATGTTTAACTGAGCGTGGTTTTCAACAATATCAGACGACAAGGGTAGAGCGGTAAATATATCAAGTCTTCGACGCACAATATATATATAAAAAGCAGCAAAGCCAACAGACGGTGGACAACAACATCAATGAAGATGAGGAAAATACTTTTCCAGTGTCTGATATATATAGAAGCGCATGCGATATAATTTCCTTTTCCTATTTTTTTTCTATTATCTCTCCAACCAGTGCAGTTCTTTTAGCTGGTATGCATTGCATCTTTTTTTTTAATTCACATTTTTTTACATTCTTTAATGAAGCTTTACCGCCTCGATGTATGCGGGAGAGAACACTTGAACACGCAAGGCAACCAAACAACTGCACTCGTACTTACACCACTTTAATGCTAACTTAGTATCACCCCTTGCAATGCTACGCTTCGATTTTATTTTGTGGTGCAAGAAGCAAGAACCGAATTCTCCAGTTGATGATTACACTCGCGGGGATTAAAAATGTGCATTAAAAACATTCTATGTATGTGTTTTTAGTGCAATTTTTCTGCATTATTGTTAAAGTGTAGGCCACCTTCATAATGTACATCTTTCTTGAAGGCTAGAATACAATAGTAGTGGTGGTGGGAATGGGAGCTGTCTCTTTTTCTATCCATTCCTGGCTTTCCTTTTACTTAAATATTTCCCCTTAAAACCCGCTCTTATTTAGCTGAGAAAATATTACTCTAAAAAACCAATTCGCACACAGCAAACGAGGGTATACGATGTGTTTGAACAAAACCGTAAGAACAAGAAAAATCCACACAGTTAAAGATTTTTCTTAAAAGCGTCAAAAAGCTCCCTTTTTGCGGGGTACCTATAGACCAAACCAGTAAACGCAGTTGTGCGAGAAATGCAGTTAAACTAAAAAAAAACTACATAAGTGTGCGTGTGTGTAGAAAAAAGTGCATTCGTATTCTTTTAATGCATTCTTCATTTTTATATTTTGCTAAAATTGTCTTTCAATCTTTCATCGTCGCGTTTTGATGGCTTGGTACAACATGAAAATAGTTAAAGGAAGTTTTAAATACGAGTGACGAACGGTGGGACAGAATGATGCATACCTACCAGCTAGAAGCAACCCGAATGACCACAAAATGATAGAGCATGTAAATTACCTTGAAGAGGAAAAAAACAAATATAAAGGTACATATACTAATATGTATATGTTGGTATGTAAATACAAAAAAAAAATGAATTCAATGGAAGGGTAGAAAAACAAGTGGCGGAAAGTGTCGAGGGTAAACTTTAAAGTGGAATTTGAATTAAAATTTTCGGTCGAAATTGAGACGAAGCAATTTTTTTATTTCATCTTGGAGTTTTATTACAAAATTTATGAGGGGGTTGAACAAAAAACTAAGTTATTTTAAATAAGTTAAAATAATCAAAAAAAAGTATGTACAATTTAGTTAGTAACAAGTACCGATGTACCAAAAATATTATTACTTGGGATTGTATGCACATACATTGTACCGCAAGTTTTGCATTTGCATAATATACCTACTGCCCAACAAAATTTTCCCAAAAACAATTTTTTTATTAAAAAGATAATTATTTTTAAATTCAGAACCTGTTTCGAAAATGGGTGGACAATTTTTTTTGTTTGTTTTAAATGTATATTTACGAGTATTGTTGAATAACTAATATTGCCATGCCAATTTTTTTTAAGATAATGTTGAAAAAAATGTTTATTATACAAAATTAAGTAAAAACGACTTAAGAAATATATTTAACTGTTAAGAATATTGTGCTTCCGGTGTTGACCTATTTCCGGTATGTATTTTCCCAATATTATTATAGGTAGGTACCTACTTACATTTTGTACATATCTACCATCCATATTATTTGCAGTATCCAACGTCATGGTATTGGGATACATCTGCAGCCTTACAACCAACGTTATTAGCATTGGCGGATCCATGGGGGAAGTAGTGGGGTTATTGATAAATATATAGGCAGGTCAACCAAATTGTATACAGTTAGCAACAATACAAAGAATAGTGAGCATCACGGAAACAATTTTTAAAGCGGGCCAAGCAAAATGCGATGTAAATCACGAAAGCCGAATCCAGTTTCCTATCCTAGCTCAGAATTTACGTACTTAAGACTTTTTGTTCGCAATTTGCAAGAATGTCTTAAATGATGATATAGACACTTAAAATGTCTGAATCATCACTTTTAATATCAATAATTTAAGGAATCGCAATTTCACCGAAATATTTACGATTGCAAATTGCAAAAAACCTAATCGAATAAACGGTGATTTTTTAAGAGCTTGGTTTTTGAAAATTCAAAAAAACACAGAAACTTGTAAAAAGTGAATGAAATTTTTATTTGGATCGATAAATCAATTTCTGCCATTTACTTTTTAAAAATAATTTCACTTAAATGTTGCCCGCGGCTACGCTTCAGGTGGTCCATTCTGAAGGACCAATTTTGGCAAACTTTTTCACACATTTCGGCCGGAATCTCACCAATGACGCGTTCAATGTTGGCTTCCAAGGCAGCAATCGTGTTTGGCTTGTCCCCATAGACAAGAGACTTAACATAGCCCCACAAAAAATAACCTAACGGGGTCAAATCACATGATCTTGGTGGCCAATTGACTGCGCCAAAACGTGAGATCAACTGCTCACCAAATTCGCCTCTCAATTGATGCATGGTTTCGCGTGCAGTGTGGCATGTGGCACCGTCCTGTTGGAACCACATGTCGACCGAGTTCAATTCTTGCATTTTCGGCAAAAAAAAATCTGTTATCATCGAACGGTACCTTTCTCCATTGACCGTAACCCTGCGGCCTTCATCGTCCTTGAAGAAGTACGGCCCAATGATGCCGCCTGCCCATAAACCGCACCAAACAGTGCATTTTTCGGGATGCATTGGTAGCTGCTGAATTGCCTCTGGCTACTCTTCCCTCCAAATACGGCAATTCTGTTTATTCACGTATCCATTTAGCCAAAAATGAGCCTCGTCGCTGAAACGGACGTAGCTTGCGAAACACATTTTTCACAGAGCACGAATTTTGATAATAAATTTCAATAATTTGCAAACGTTGTTCAGGCGTAAGTCTATTCATGATGAAATGGCAAACAATACTGAATCGAAATGTCAAATGTTCGTGGAATTTGTCATGTGTGATCTGTCAAAAATATAAACGTCAAAAACCAAGTAGCAAAAAAATCACCGATTAGCAATAAATAAAATTGGATTTGTAAATATGAACGCGTCGTGGAATTAATTTGGTATTTTTTAGTATTTAAATAAAACTTTTTTTACTCAATTGCTTATTTCTTTTTGATAATACGAGTAGGTGTGTTTTGATGAGAATATCGCACAGTGAAGTAAAACAAATTAAAAAGACAACGATCCACAGCAAATGACTTTCTACTTGTTTAGTTATTTAAGGGTTGGTGCCTCTAGTTGTTGTTCGTTTGACATAAAGATTTGTTCGATTGTTGAGCATTTCTATTTTATCAATTTTGGTCATCTATTTGAGTTAATGCTAAGTTAATATTTTATTTTTTTAATTTTTACCAAGAAAACATGTTTTTAAGAAAAAAACTTGGTATCATATCCCTTTTTTAATTTCTCTTATAAACTACCTAAAGCTAGACTAAATATAATTAAAACTAGATATAACTAACTTATACTAACTAATACTAACTAAAACTAACTTAAACTACTTAAGATACCTAAAAATACTTAAATCTACTTAAAAACTAGAACAACAATAGCAGCAATTTTTTTTGTTTTAAATTTTTTGTGTGTGTATATTTTGAATGCGTATACAGAAACACATGCAAGAATACATGCATTTAGATATACGTAAATACAAACATATACGCACATATTTAAACATAATGCAGCCGCATACATACATATTTTTAATTTTTTTTGATGCCAACCTGACTGTTTGTATTTGTATTTTATTTGTTTCAATATCGCTTACAAAGTAGGACATAAGGTTTATAAAGTCTTGTAAGCTTTTAAATTAATTTAGGAATTCGAATTTAATTTAAATAAACTAGAAAATAAAGTAAAAGCAAGAGTTTCTATTTTCATATATTTATAAATTTGTAATAATTATGATTATCTAATATGAAAGGAAGAGAGAGAAAAAACACAACAAACAAACAAAATGAGGAATGAGAACTTAACTAATAACTATTATCAATGATTTTCCAAATAATTGAAAACTAAAGATTTAAACCTTTTCGCGCTTCCTATACTTCTTATCGCAATGGGTAGGGAGTTCCAAAGGCGTGTAGCATGTACAAAAAACTGACGCTCAGTAAGTAATAAGATACTTAAATCGAGGTTGTATTAGAACAAAAGACCTTGTAGGGAAGCTCAGCTTATCATGCAGATAATCCGGTTGTTGAGTTTGAATGATTTCATGTAGATAGCTCACCGAACGGAAGTTTAGTAAATTGTCGAGAATGCAGCCAGAAATAAGTAATACGAAATTGGATATGTGGTCATAACGTCGCATATAATAGACGTAGCGGGTAATGTTATCATATGTAACATTTAATTTACGGCTAGTGGCAGAGTCCAAGTTGCAAATAATTTCACATGCATATAACATTATAGGTAGTAATAGAGTTTTGGCAAGTAGCAATTTAGTTTTTGTTGGGATTAAGCTTCGGGTGACCTGAAGAGCACGAAGTCTACCATAAACTTTTCCAATGTTTAAGATGGTCATTCCATGTAAGGCTACGGTTAAAGATTATTCCTATATTCCTAGCAGCGCTGACATAGTCAATGATTTCGCGGCTTAGGACCGATAAATCAAAGCTTTTGCGATGTATCGGAAGAGCTGTTAATTTGAGAGGATTTAAAAAAAGATGGTTCTTTTTGGACCATTGAAGAATGAGGACCAGGTACGGCATCATTTTTCCCTTCAAAAGGTCGACTTATAAGGAGCTGCACATTATCAGCATAAAGGTGAATCATACAATTTTTAATAACATGTGGCAGCTCGTTTATATATAGTGAGAAGGGGATTGGTCCAATGATAGATCCCTGGGACACAGCAGCTAAGACATTGAGGAAGGTGGAAGGACGTTCATGTGCCACTACGCATTGTTGCCCTCCGCTAAGTTATGAATGAACTAATTTACAGGATTCGAAAGAAAACCCAAAACTATTTTGCAGCTTTTCACATAGAATTGAATGGCTTACCGTGTCAAAGGCTTTTGAAAAGTCTAAAAGCGTTAGGAGTGCGTTAAATTCATTATCCATTGCGATTCTTATTTCATCAGTCACCAAAAGTAAGGCAGACTTACAGCTGCGCTTTGGGCGAAATCGAGATTGGCTGGGACTTAACAGGTTGTTAATTGTTAGATATTTTGGCATCTGCTTCAGAATAGTCTCTTTAAATGCATTTGAAAGAAACGGAAGAATGGCAGTGGGCCGGAACTCTGTAGCAGTACCCGTTTGCTTTTTAAGGGCGGCATAATTTTGGTCTTCTTCCATTCTAAAGGAATATTGGATGTGGTTAGTATACTATTAAATAAAAAAGTAATAAAACATAGTAAATAAGGAGGCGAGAGTTTAACGAACTTGAGCTCCATTAAATCCAGGCCTGTAGCGTTTGATTTGATTGAAATTATTGCCTCCAGTATATCTTGATTTTGTGTTCCATTAAAGTTGAAAGAGCTTTTATTTATACCAGGTAATTCCTCTTCAATAAGAGAAACAATAGGTGAAGTTACATTCAAGGACAGAGGTGTGGTGGCGAACTTTTTATTGAGTGCATCACCATCGATGTCGCCAGTTACCCTGTTGCATGGTTATCCTATACCGATTTCCCGCAAATTATTCCATAACTTTTTGTTAGATGATAGTTGAAGTTTGTATTAAGATGAAATCTTTCTTGCTGTTCTGATCATAACGAGGACTTGATTGCGTATTCTGTGGAAAACCTCAAGTTTATATCGTCTCCATTGACTGTAGGCGGCATCGCGACGTGACATAACAGCAGTGATGTCACCATTCAGTCAAGGTGGAGCTCCATGTTTAACTACATATGTCCTCAAAGGAACATGCTGATCGAAAAGCTGACTAAAGTTATACTGTAAAAAATTTACTTGGTCATCCACGTTTTGCATGTCGTATAATGAGCCCCAGGCTATGCATTCAAGGTCATGCACCAATTCAGTTGCACTAATTATTTTGTAGTCTCCATATTAAAACCCGTATTGATCAACTTTATACAATATATCCAAACACACGGAAATCAAATCGTGGTTGGAGAAGCCTGGTGCCAAAAGCTGGGTGTTTAGAATTACCCTACTAACGTCACTAGGAAGATAAAGATCCAGTAATGTACTAGAATCTTTAGTAAAGTGGGTAGGGGTAGAATGGTTAACGGGACTCAAATCGAGTACCCTAAATTCACTAAGAAAATTTTCAGCTAAACGTGAAATCAACAGATTTCAATTAAAATCAAAACATACTATAGAATATGAGAAGAAACACGAAAAGCACTCCAAAGTTGCTATTAAAGGTATGGTGCTGAGGTAATTATAGGGTCTGTAAACAGATCCAACCAAAACACTGTCGGTGTTACATGTAATACTGACAAAAACATATTCCAAAGGACAGTTATTGTCTGATTTACATATAAACTTGCTAGTAAGTCCATCGTACACGTACAGGGCGGCACCTCCACCAGAAGAAAACATCCTAACGGCTCGGAAAAGTCTAAATCCTTCAAACTATAGAACTCATCACTTATGCCTGGCTGAAACCAGGTTTCAGACACATAAATGACATCTAATTTCGAATTCTCAAACAGGATTCTGAGCTCTCATAGTATATTGGTGAGACTGTGTGCATTTAAGTGGCACAATTTTACTCCATTTTTCTTTGAGCCCTTAAAATTCGAAACATGTGATATAAGTTCGTATCTATGCTTCTGCTGGTGAGCTCCCTTGTATCTTTAGCTGCACTCTTAAGTATTATAGTAAGAGAATGGAGAAAATGAGAAATATGAAGCGACGAAGGTAGAAAAGAAAAGAATATAGAATAAAAAGAATATTTGGCAAAACATTGTTACAATAAATAAAAATAAAAGAAAAATTACATATTTATTGTTAAGTTATTGACCAATTGGTTGAATTAATATAGGTGTTCGAGACTTAAAATATCTCTTTCGGCTGCTTTGGTCGTAATGTATTTTTAATGAAACAATTTTATTTCATTTCCCGACGTTTCGACGGAGGTTGCCGTCTTTTTCAGGGGATCTTTTATTTACACAAATGTTGTTAATGAGGGGGAGGTCGACAATGTTTTACGATGCCTTAATTCATATCATGAAAAAATACAATTTACCGTTGAGAAGGGAACAAAACAGAGCGATAACGTTCTTAGACATATTCATCACGTTAATGATACTCTCTTTCAGTTGGTATCAGAAAGACAAAGCATCTGGAAGACTTGTCAATTTTAGATCCAATCAAGCAAAGCATATTCTTATTAATACAGTCTCTAATCTAGTTAAAAAAGTCTTTGCGTTGAGTGACCGGGAATTTCACGCCGCAAATGAGAAAACAGTCACACAAATTCTCCCAGATAATGACTATCCAATGGAAATCATACGGAATTTGATACTTCGCCAAAAACACAAAGCTCCTGTTGATAATCGGCAAAAAGAGAGAGGTATTTATAAGACCATAATGTATGTTCCCAAACTGTCAGAAAAGAGACGGTAAAAAATAGTACTAATGACGTCAGTTTAGCGTACAAATCCAACAGGACGCTGGCACCTCTTTTCACCAACATGAAAACAAAAACGCAAAAGGATAAGCGCACAGACGTAGTCTATAAAATTAACTGTCGTGGCAATGCGGAAAAAAATTGCAATCTATCCTATATCGCTACAACGAAACAAATTCTTCGTCAATGAATTTCCAACCATATATCCGACATTAATTTAAAAAGCATTGGGAAGACAGCATTCGCCTTACACTCCATCGAGCGTGGACACAAACTAGATTTTGACAGAGTGGAAATCCAAGCGGTATACTCCAGAAACGCTGAATATTATTAATAACAAAAACAATATGAATCGTAAACAAGACAGCCAAAACAGTTAATCGGTTTACTGCTGTTTGGTGACTAGGCAGAATCCGTAACCATTTAAAGTCGACTAAACTTCAATCGAAATATTTTTTATATCCTAAAAAATTGTCTTTTTTTAACACTGCCTTATATTTGTGTTTCTTTGTATTATTTATGTATATCTGTAATATCTACTAAATGTAAGCTTGCCAAAATTTTACACCAAATGTTCTTATGTGTATAATATGTTCAATTTATTTTTGTAAATAAAAGACGGCAACCACCGTCGAAACGTCGAGAAAGGAAATGAAATTATTTTATAAAAAAAACTACGACCAAAAAAACCGAAAGAGATAGATATATTTTAAATCTGGAACACCTGTAATAGAAAAATTATATAGCAATCAAAAGAATATTTTACAGAACAAGAAAATGCAAAAATTGCATATGAGAAGACAAAAGTGGCTGTGCAATGCAAATATACATAGGCTTACGGCAAAATTACTTTGGCGTCATCGCGGCAGCTTCTAGACATTCTACGTTATATACAGCAAGGCTGTCCCCATCAGCTGTTAATTTAATGTTAACATTGCCGTATGATGTGTACGCGCTAAACAGTTGGTGATTATTACTCGCGCACTGTATGGCGAAGAAGAGCACGAGTATTTTGCGTTAGACTTTCATTCAAAAAACAAGCGTTGTCGAACTCTATACCCAAATCGTGTAGTGAGAGTTGATGACGTTCTTGTTGTTTGCGGTACCCAGTAATGCATTTCAGTGTGGAGTTCCTCTCTTACACACTATTAAATTTTATTATGACAGGTGGTGATGCTGGGCTCTTTGTGTTTCGGGAGCGAGAGCGAAATATATTTTCCAAAGTCGGAGTTTTGCAATTGGTGGTTAAGCACAGATGATTAAAGAGCGACGTTAAATTCTCCTCTGGTACACAAGGACCACCAAACAAAACAGCATCCACCGCAATGTCTTTTTCCCCGGCTGCATCGACTTGTTTTTGTAATGCCAATATTTTTGAGTTCATCACACGCACATCAGCTGTATTTACCTCGGTGCGATCGACTCTCTGCACAACTTCTTTTTCAATTTCAGTTATCGTTGTGTCTACTTTTTTAAACTTCTCGGACCAATTTTTTCGTTTTGATATTGAACGACAATTGATCTTCGATGGTCGTGGTGCACAAAGAACTGTTCGTTGCTGTATTATTGTTTTAGCATTGTTTCGTTTTTTGTTGCAGCTGGAGAATCGATGCTCGTTGGTGGGGGTGCAGATGGAGGTGTTTGTTCGAGAGTTGGCTTAGGCATATTCCGTTTTAGAGCAGTTATGTACCTGCACTCGATGGTGGGGGTGCGGATAGTGGTGTTTGTTGCGATACTGTCGCTGTAAATATGTTCGACAGAATGTAATTTAGAAATTTGAAATAATTAAATTCTTTATTTTTGAAGTGATAACTTTTTATGGGAGGCTAAACTGATTCGTTACGTAACGCAAAACGCACTTTCAACTAAAAGAATTTTAATCTTTTTAAGAAGTCGACTTAGAAATCTGAAATTTTCAGCAAATGAAAAAGTATATTGATGAATGCTTGGTCAAAAAATTGGATTCCTAGAATGTCAATAACCGTAAGCAAAATTGTAATATTGAGAAGATTGTATATATCAGTCAATTACTTTTGACTAGTTCCATGATTAGATTTGGTTTTTCTTTAATTGTATACAATATGAAAATTATTTTGATGTATCAAAGATTACCCTATGAGGTTCACAAGCTCGGCAATCTTAATTTCAAAACAGGAGAAAAACATTTAAAATTGCCTGCTTTGTTCGACTAAGCTATCAGCTTCATTGTAGAAGAACAGTTATGTTTGAAAACTAATTAAAAATAAAAGATGTGGTGGCAGCTTTGAGCTTATATCGTCATTTCTATTAGTCGCAACTTTAAGGTTAAGATCTTAAAATTACCTCACTTGGAGCTATATGCCAGTATAAAAAGAACGTATCCTACAATATTTATGTCTTAGATATGTTAAAAGAACAAATTTATTCGATTCTTATTCGTTTTTTGATATTATAAATGCTAAAGTTGATAAAAAAATTCAATATTTTTGAAAACAGTGTTCCACAAATTAATAGCCCAATCATCGTCTACAAAAGTGATGGCGTAAGCATATAGATATATGCATCAGAAGGACAGGTTTTAAGTGTATACCTACAAATGTTTCAATTAAATTAAAGCACAATTAAGTTGTTGAAAGTCAAGACAGTATCTTATGGATATAGTATACGCACATATGTATGTATGTAAATGCTTAGATCTTTACAAATGGATATGGTATCTCCAATATGATGGGTAGGTTTTCTAGCATATATGTATATACTTACACATGTGTACATAATAATATGTACGAAAGAGATTATCAATTTTGGTGCCGTCTAATCTGGCCACCTCTCTTCCCTTATCTATGCACGTTATAGCCAATTGTACCATTGTGATTAACTTGAGGACAAGCTGTCTTCAAACTTGGTTTTTTAAATTCCAAAATAACGGTAATTACCGTACAATTGTTTCTTTTATCTAAATTATCTTAAGAACTGGTTTAACCATTTTGATTAAAAAAATTTGTGTACTGTTATAGGCATAATCTACATTTTGGTATACAAATTTGTTTACATGTTTACCATACTAGGCATAAGTAAGCCTCTATTGTATATGCTTTATGACATGCTAAATGGTAGAAAGTTTGTTGTAACTTCTACCTCAGTTTTTAATATTAAAAATGGTATTCAGCAGGGAGCGGTTAACTCGCCGATTCTTTTCAGCATTTAACGATATAATTGCGTACAGAACAGCTCATACAATTGAGGTTATCAAAAATCTTTTGCAGAGTGACTTCGACAAGATTCAGCGATATTGTGATGACTGGAAGTTGAAAATCAACTTCCAGAAATCAGAAACTATTCTGTTTAGGACTCCGTTGTCTAGCGCCCCAAGGGATACGAGAAAGAACTGGCGCAAGCTGGTGATCGTAGGGCCACATGGACATCCACTGGCGAGTAAAAGTGTAGTAAAGTACCTTGGCATCTGGTTGGATCAGTACTTGTATGTTCGACAGACATATATGTGCTGATCTGGCCAGGGCTAGAGGAGCTTTTGCCCACAACCGTTTTATAGCAGTCGTCTTGACAGCAGGGTGAAGGTGATTTGCTATATAGCCCTGATCAGATCGATGATTGCCTATGGATGCCCGGTGTGGTTCAGCGTTTCCCCGTCTCAAATGAAAAAGATTTGGGTGTTGGAGAGGCAGTGTCTTAGACGTTGCCTTGGATTACACAGAACACCAGGGTCGTTGTACAAACGATATTATTCCAACTAGGTTTTTTTATAATGAAACCAACATAAATAGAATAGATAATTTTTTATTTAAGCTGATTCGGAGTCACATTGCATAAGCGATGACCTCCACCAACACCTTAATTTGTTGGCTTATTACCCAAAAAACGGATATCACGACTGTCCGCGGTTAAGTGGCTGCATCCCTCCCGAGGCATTCATCTATTAGACAGTCGAGGGCTGATATAGGATGGAATTATGGTTCCGCTAATCTACCACGTCAGCCGCAAAACTGTAAATAATCGACTTCTGTATGGTCGAGACGTCATCGCCCAAGGTGGAGAGGAGCGCCTTCGGTTCAGTAGGACTGCGGTCGATGAGGACCGAAGGGGCAGGGGGAAGAAGGAAAACCAGCTCTGGTGGCTTTCTAAACAACATACCTATATATAAAGTCGGAAAAGGTTTTGTTTTGGCCGACTTACATAGATTTAGGATAATTAGGTAAGGAACAGTCAGGACACTAACTGTCAATGCATAACGAATAGTCGCAAATTCTAGACGTCCTCAGTCAGAATTCTTTTACATTCTTGTCTTGTCTAAGTAAAAGTCTCTCAAAAAACATAAAAATATCGCCACGATAACCAGTTTATAATAAAAAATAAAGAATTTAATTATTTCAAATTTCTAAATTACATTCTGTCGAACCTATTTGATATTCCTACACACACAAACACAATGTCTACACGTTCGAAAACAGCAACACTCTCGCAACAACCACCACTGTCCGCACCACCACCATCGAGTGCAGGTTCCCCAGCATCAACTGCTCTAAAACGGAATACGTTTAAGCCAACTCTTGAACAAACACCTCCATCTGCACCCCCACCAACGAGCATCGATTCTCCAGCTGCAACAAAGAAACAAAACAATGCTTATACAATAACACAGCCACTAACACCTCTTTCTGCACTACCACCATCGAAGGTCAATTCTCCTTCAATATCAACATTAGCACAAAATAAACAAAATAAAAATGCTGAATCTTATATTACGCTTTCCGCATTTGAAGAGCGTTTAAACAAACACACCGATATGATAGT
Organism: Philhelius pedissequus; assembly: GCA_910595825.1. Taxonomy (NCBI): domain Eukaryota; kingdom Metazoa; phylum Arthropoda; class Insecta; order Diptera; family Syrphidae; genus Philhelius; species Philhelius pedissequus. The sequence continues at coordinate 153,229,519 of OU343161.1, forward strand.
AAGACGCATAACGGATGAGCTCTCCAAAATTCGTTGTGAACTCTTCGCAAGACTAGAGCAAAGGGAAAAAAATTGGTTCGAGAAATTTAAAAAAGTAAACACAACGATAACTGAAATTGAACTTCTCATTGAATGCGTTGAAGCTACCACAGCAAATGCGCTCACTCTTGACAACAAGTTGAACACTGCGAACAGCGCGATTGCAGAAGCTGTGCAGAGAGTCGATCGCATCGAGGTTAACACAGCAGATATGCGTGGGATGAACTCAAAAATGTTGGCATTACAAAAATAAGTCCATGCAGCGGAGACAAAAGAAATTGATGCTGTTTCGTTTGGGGGTCCTTGTGTACAAATCTAGAGGAAAATTGAACATCGCTCTTTAGTCATCCGTGCTTAACCGCCAATTGCAAATCTCCGACTTTGAAAAATATATTTCGCTCTCGCTCCCGAAACACAAAGAGCCCACCATCACCACCTGTTATAATAAAATTTAATAGTGTGCAAGAGAGGAACTCCACACCGAGGAGTTTACTGTTTACCGCAAATAACAAAACCGTCATCAACTCTCACTAAAAGATCTGGGAATAGAGTTCGACCACGTTTGTTTCTTGAATGAAAGTCTAACGCAAAATACTCGTGCTCTTCTTCACCATGCAGTGCGCATTAGAAATAATCACCAACTGTTTAGCGCGTACGCATTAAATGGTAATATTTACATTAAATTAACAGCTGATGGGGACAACCTTCATGTATATAACGTGTAATGTCTACAAAATGCCGTGATGACGTCAAAGTAATTTTGCCGTAAGCCTATATATATCTGTATTACACAACCACTTTTTTTTTCTTATAGGCAATTTTCGCATTTTCTTGTTCTGTAAATATTCTTTTTATTGCTATAAAATATTTCTTTTATTTTTATTTATTGTAACAATGTTATGCCAAATATTCTTTTTATTCTATATTCTTTTCTTTTCATATTTATCATTTTCTCCATTCTCTTACTATAATACTTAGGAGTGCAGCTAAAGATACAAGGGAGTTCACTAGCAGAAGCATGGATACGAACTTATATCACATGGTTCGAATTTTAAGGGCTCAATGCAAAAATGGATTAAAATTGTGCCACTTAAATGCACAGAGTCTCACCAATATACTATGAGAGCTCAGATACCTGTTTGAGAATTCGAAAATAGATGTCATTTCTGTGTCTGAAACCTGGTTTCAGCCAGGCATAAGTGATGACTGCTATAATTTGAAGGGTTTTAGAATTTTCCGAACCGATAGGATGTTTTCTTCTGATGGAGGTGCCGCACTGTACGTGTGCGATGGACTTACTAGCAAGTTTATAGGTAAGTCAGACGATAACTGTCCTTTGGGATATGTTTTTGTCAGTATTACATGTAACAGCGAGAGGCTTTGGTTGGATCTGTGTACAGGTCCTATAACTACGTCAGCACCATAACATAATAAAAACTTTGGAGTGCTTTACTTGTTCCTTTCTACTATTCTATAGTATGTGGTGATTTTAATTGTAACCTGTTGAATTCACGTTTAGCTGAAAATTTTGTTAGTGAATTTAGGGCACTCAATTTGAGTCCCGTTAACCATTCTACCCCTACCCACTTTACTAAAGATTCTAGTACATTACTGGATCTATATAGTGACGTTGGTAGGGTAATTCTATACACCCAGCTTTTGGCACCTGGCTTCCCCAACCACGATTTGAGTTTCGTGTGCTTGGATGTATTGTGTAAGGTTGATCAACAAAGGTTTCAATATGGAGACTACAAAAACATTAATGCAACGGAATTGGTGCATGACTTTGAATGCGTAGACTGGGACTCATTATACGACATGCCAAGCGTAGATGACCAAGTAAAATTCTTACAGTATAACGTTAGTCAGCTTTTCAATCAGCATGTTCCTTTAAGGACAAGTGTAGCTAAACATGGAGCTCCACCTTGGCTGAATGGTGACATCAATGCTGTAATGTCAAGTTGGGATGCCGCCTATAGCCAATGGAGACGATATAAAATTGAGGCTTTCCACAGACTACGCACCAAAAAAATTATCAAAAATGGAAAAAGGAAATTGAAGACAGACGTAGTGTACCAGAGTCTCTACCATCGGAAATGTTAGACGTTTGTTAAGCACATTTATAACCCAAACAATTCTCCATGCTTAGTCGTGGTAAAATTTTGTTGCGGGCAAATATATATATATTATTATATGATTCCGCCTTCCTCCCCAACAAACATACCTAATATTTGACAAGTTTCCACTTTCCGAACATTTTAATTATAAATTTATGTAATAAAAATGTCCTACACTTTTTGGTTATCAAATAAAATTTGTTCACGCTTTTACCTTTAATAAACCTACCTATATGACAAATCAGAATATAGAATAAACAGTGTAATTAAAAGGAATTAATTAAAAACGCTGTATTGAAAGTGAATTATTGTTTTTTTTATGTACGTATTTATTTTTTTATTTGTTTATAACTCGGCCTGAGTTTTGTGTAGGCTGTTTCAAATTGTTTGGTTTTTACTTCGGATAAGTAAATACCTTCGTTTATGTATTTATTTATTTAGCTACAAATTAAAAAAAAATTATTTGCTTTGAAATTGTAAAATTCTATATAAAAAATACTTTGATGCATTGAAATCAATAACATTAAAATACTTATTAAGATCTGCACATGCAGCAAACAAAGGTTCATGAATTCCATAATTTGTTCAGTTAAATCTTTGGCTTAAGAGTCCCCAGATCTAAAGGATCGTGAATATATATTATAAAATATATTCTTAATTAATTTCTCCAATCAAAATACGATAAATAAATAAAATTCTAGAAACTGTTCTTCTATTCATTAGTGATGGTAAATTAATTAAAGCAAGGCGTTGATTGTATGGTGGTAGATGTGTGTTGATATTCCATGGGAGATAACGAAGAAATCGTTTTTGTACTGATTCCAGTCGATTAATATTGTTTTGATAGCTCGGACTCCAAGCACAGCTACAATATTCAATATTCGAGCGCACAAGAGAGCAGTATAAGTTTTTTTTTTAAATGTATGGGTCTCGAAATTCCTTTGAAAATCGACAAACGAAACCCAATTTGCATTTTGCTTTGTTAATGATATGATCAATATGTTTATTGAAGGCTAATTTAGAGTCCATTATAACGCCAAGGTCACAAAAATGATCAACTCTTTCCAGTTTGCTGTAAAGGACATACACTTGCAATTTGATACATTGAGTTCCATATCATTGACTTTACACCAAAGGGAAACAATATTTAAATCTTTTTGCAGTAGGTAATTCAAAGCCATTATTATTTTTGTAAGATTATCCAAACTTATAGCGTCATCGGCGAACAAAAGTAGTTGTGAATAGTTTATTGCAGTATGTAGACCATGTATAAGTAATTAAAATAAAATAACTTCCTTGAGGAACTCCGTAATATTATTATTACAATTATTCTTTTTGGTGCTTTATTTTTAAAGTAAACAAACTGTGTCTGCAACATAAATATGACTCCAGCCAGTCTAAAACCCATTTCGACAGCTCGATGTTCATTAGTTTTTTTCAAGAGTAACGTGCACACGGTCGAATGCTTTTGAAAAACCCAAGTATGCGACGTCAGTTTGAAATCCATTTTGGTTTTTTACAACAACATCCGAACAAAACTCCATCAAGATGGTTGCAGTAGATTTACCCTTCATAAATCCATGCTGATGAATATGATATGTTTTGGATTCGAAAACAAATCGAAACCCAGTCGTGCATTTATTTTATTTTTTTTAAGACCAAAACAACGGTACCATACAATTTTCTACCCAAAATTGTAAATTTTATTTTTCTCAAAAACGACTTCAATGATTTTTATAACAAAAAAAATCAATTAATTAGCAAATGGAAAAGGTACTTTTAAAATTTTATTTTGTCAAAAAATGGTTAGGTTTTGTACTTCTAGTAGAATCACTTTATAGATTTTCTGGTAAACGCTTCTCCTTTCATATTTTTGATTTTTCTTATGAAGAAGCTCCTAAGATTGTTAAACAGTATTGTCAGCCAAATTTTTTAACTTTTTTCTGGAAATAATACAAAGAGACATTTTTCATTTCTTCAATACTTTGTAATTAGTAGTTTCTGCACATTCTCTCGAATACTCAAAAAAAAACATTTTCCTAAAACAAAAACCAGTAGGACCTACCCTACAAAGAACAAATGTTTAAAAAACTAACTACTTAGGAAAAAGCAGATGCTCCTTAAAATTATAAATAATATTGCATATCAAGAAAATGATTTTCCATAAAAAAATTTTTTTTTGAAAAATCGGTTCTTCAAAAACGGGTTATTGAATTGTTTTTAAAATAAATTCTTATACACAAATTAATGATTAATTTGAATTAGCAATTCAAATTTTTTACTAAAAATGCTTTTAAACTTTTACGTATGTATATATAAGTACAGCATTTTTTTTTACTAAACCGCTCCAAAATTTTTGATTTTTTATTATTTTTTCATATAGGAGTATACCCAAGAATTCAAATCGCATCTGCTTTTTCATCTAACAATAAAATATACGCAATCTAAACAATTTCAGGATGTGTTTCATACATTTTTGTCTACCTTTATTTTTATACACATGATATGTATGGATAAGTGTACCTATACTTACCGTAACTAAACTACATACAAGTATTTATTGTACGCATGCTACTGAATACCACATAATTAGGCTACCATACCAACATACATTTATACATATATAATATGTCTTAATAAAGTCATATAAATATCAAGTGCTTTGCAGCAGTCATTATATTGTTCTGTGCATACCCACATCCTACACTTTCTCTATAAGTGTACAGTACATTACATACATACCTAATTTCGATCTATAAATACCGGTAATATCTTTATAGTTTATACGAGTATAATTAAAATCCATAATATAGCTTGAAATAAAATAGGTATATACGTACATTCAAGAAATAGATTTATCCATTCGACATATTCATTTTATTAAGAACTTGGGTACACTTACATGCACCGGCTTTAAGCATGCATAATGATAACTAGACACACAGCATCAATGTTTTGCTAAATTCATGATCTTAACTACAAGAATAAGTTCGTACAATCCAGTCGTGCATTTAATTTTCTTTGGCTAAGCCAACAACCACCTCACAAAATAAAGCAACATACAGTAAGACCTGTCAAATGGGACCACCCTTGGGACCGAAGAAAACTGGTCCAATTTGTAGGTGGTCCGATTGTAGAGGTTCCTTTTTAATCGGGCGGATCCACTTTGAAAGGTTTTCTTTTATGCGTAGATATCCATAAAAATACTTCCAGTGCATATACCACCTATAAGTTTCCCAAAAAATATCAATTAGATTTGTTGGTATAGACAGTGCTTGTGCTTGCAGAATTGTAACAGAAATTGGCACATTCTTTTATCTAGCTAAGCAAAACCATTTGTATATCAAGACATCAATTTCGGCAAAAGATACAATGAATTCATACGTTTTATTTCAATCTAACGATTTTTAAAATCACATTTTTATATCCTTCGTGCTTAAAATTCTTTGGATTTGAGATTTGCTTCAACCAAATTTCCTTGCAAGATCTCTCTTAGATAAATATACATCTTCGAAACACTTTAATAACTTCAATCTTATTTTCTAGATACAGATCAGAGTAATTTCGTTTACTCATTTTTAAACTTAACTACTTTATTGAAAACCAAAGCAAACACTTTTAACAAACAAATGCTAATTCAAATTGTTTCTTTTACCAACTAACAAAAGCTAAAATTACAAACTTATTGGGAAATCACTAAATAAAGCATTAGAAAAACCGTCGCGGCGACCGGCGGCGCGCGGTATCAACAATTAACAAAAAAAAAAATCAGATGCATACATACATATTTCGTATTTCCTACGCTTGGACCAATTAGACAGATGAATACAATAAGCAATATATATTATCTATCTATTATTATCGGTCCATGGTCCGATTAGCAGGTGCCCCAATTATAAGGGAAATTTGTATGAAAAATAGCAGGAAATGCATAAGGTGCGGTCCAAATATAAGTTGGTCCGATTATAGAGTGTCCCGATTAGCAGGTTTTACTGTATTTGCATTTGGCATAGTAGTTAAGGTACCCATGTAAATTGTACATACCTATAGGTACAAATAAACAAATTAGCTACTCTGGCTAGTTTCTGGTGAACCCAGTTTATACAAATGTAAATGTAGGTATATCCCGCCAAAACAAAAACATTAAATTTGTATCGTAGCTCGGTTCCATCACTTATATTTCACTTACAAACAATCGCAATAAACCAATAAAAAACCATCACAATAATAAATAAATAACATAATGTTTAAAGTGGAAAAATATTAAAAAAACTACTGCCTTTTTTTATTATCACCCTTCTCGGCCATCTCTCTTAGTCGAATGAATATAAAATTCATACAAAAGCTCTTTCCGATAAGTTTCTTTCGTTAGGTTTTATACCTAATATATAACAAGCTCTATACATCGACCGCAGAGTTACAAGTACTCATGCGGTTAGATAAACTCCCGGCGAAAACCTACGGTTTTCCACGCTTTTACATTTTTTTAATTCCTTCGATATATATTACTAAAATACTTATAAAAAAAATCTAGCAATAATTTCCATTGTCCTACTCTTCCATCGGTAGGATACAGATCTTCTGCACCGATCTCGGAAGTTGATTGGATTCCGTCTTGATGCCCACGTTTCGCACCAAACCATCTCTTCTACGAATCAGCTCTGTGATACGCCCCATCGGTCATACTGCTGGCGGATAGTTCTCGCTCTTGACAATACATAATTTTTCTTCCTTCAAACCATGCCTCTCTTTGCGCCATTTCTTTCGTTCGAATAACGTTAATAGATATTCTTCCTTCCATCTCGCCCAGAAGTGTGCGAGCATTAACCTTCTCTCTTTCCACAATCTCACTCCCTTCGTATTTACCATCTCATTGGTTGCTAATGGAAGCGGTACCACCAGCGGCTCGCCAACCAGAAAATGTCCCGGCGTTAATGGCTGTAGGTCATTTGGATCATCGCTCAATGGATTCAATGGTCGCAAATTAAAAATCGCTTCTATCCCAGTAAGAAGCGTTAGAAGTTGCTCATACGATAAAATACTTGCCTTCACTGCTGCTTCGTATATTCCACCTTGTTGTGGTGCTGCAGGAGTCACGAATTTCCACTTCGTCCCTTTCCCGCTGAAATGCTCAAATGTATCTTTCCCAAGCCATCGCTCTTTCGCCTTCGCTAGTTCCTTCGCTTCACCGACAAATGCTGTACCATTGGCGCTGTGTAATCTTTCACACCAGCCCCTTCTCGCAATAAATCTTTCGAAACATGCAATAAATGCAACTGTTGTCAGATCTGATATCAAATCTATATGCAAAGCTCTAGTTTTTAAACAGACAAAGACAGAAACCCAACATTTCTGCTTTATAATCTGCTCTCCTGCTCTGTTGATCATCTTGATCTCAAATGGTCCCGCATAATCTACGCCTGTGTGTAGAAATGCCTTTCCCACCGTCACTCCTTCCTGGCAGATCAGCCATTAACTGTGTTTCAAAACGATGGTTGTATCGTACACAGACCAAACATTTGTGCACATAATTCCTTAATTCACTTCGAATTTTTGGAATCCAGAATCTCTGACGAATGTATTGCGTGACAATCTGAACTACTCCAGGCTTCGTTGCTCTATGAGCACCATCTATAATCAGCCAGGCTAACCGAGAACCATTCGGTATAATAGCTGGATGCCATCTCTCGTATTCCATCTCTGCTCTTTCCAACCGTCCACCAACTCTCAGGATCTTTTTTTCTACCCAGAATTGGTTTCAGTGATTCAATCCTGTTCTTTTCAGGTCCTTCTCTATACAACTTATGGAGAGGTTCGCCAAAATCTTTCCATCAGCACGTATCGTTCTCACATAAATCACTGCTGCATATGCTCTTTCGGAAGCATCCGAAAAACCATGCAGTTCTTTCCTTATACCTTCCGATGTACCTATCCATCTCTCGATTCTAACCTTCTTCAAGAATGTTATTTCTTTCCAAAATTCCATCCATCTCTCATTAATTTCTTTCGTCAATTTCTCATCCCAATCAACGGCTTGATTCCAACTATCTTGGATAAGAATCTTTCCCACGAACGTAACCGGAGCTATGAATCCGTTAGGATCGAATAATTGAGCAACACCGCTCACAATCTTTATCTTGGTCATTATTCGCTCAGTCACTGGTGTCTTCACCACAAATGTGAACTGATCCTTCTCTAGCAGCCATTTTAGGCCTAGAATTGATGCCTTCTCATCATCTTGAAACAAGATTGATTCCTGCTCTTCATAATTCATGCCCTTCACTAGAGCTTTGGAATTTGACCATCCATCGCACATTATTTCAATACTCGTACTGCATTGTAAGCTGATGAGGTCATACCATATGTGACCACTGTCAACCAGTACTCTTTCAATCTTTCGTGTGGGCTTTCTCTCCAGAAAATTATGTGTAAGTCCCACTGTTCCTTCGCTACCATCACCATTCGAAACATCATCTTGATGTCCACACTTATAGCAATTCATCTCAAAAATCAAAATCTCATGCAAATCTCTCTGTAATTTCTCTCCCAGTATTTGCACTTCGTTGAGTGAAACGCCCTTCACTGTCTTGCAACTTGCGTCGAAGACAACTCTAAATTTTTTCGTCACACAATGATGAGGTATGGTATAGACGATCTTTCCTAGGACTGAACCAATCACTTGTGTCATGTGTCCTTCTCTTTGATACTCTCTCATGAAGTCTATATACTTTTGCTTCAGCTCTATATCACCTGTTAACCTTCTCTCTAGGGCAAAGGACCTACATCTCGCAGTAAGCTCTGAGCTCCCTATATCCTTCTCTGATTCCTTCAAGGGAATCGTCACAACAAAACTTCCAGCTTCATGACGTGAATACGTGTTTATGAAGTTCTGCTCCATCTCTTTTTCCTTCGACCTGTATCGTGCTACCCCAACTTCATCCAGTTGCCATAAGCGTCTAAGCGACTAATGCAAGTGGTCGTTGGTCATACACACCACATAAGCTTCCTTCTCAAATTCCTTCACATCCATTTCATTTTCATACTCACCGAGCATGAACTTCCCTAGAACAATCTAACAATCTCCATGCATAACGCACCGCATGTCTGATGTCCTAATACAGAAATAAATATATCTGCTATAAACCTGCACCCAGTAACAAATCTACAAGTCCTGCCTTCCAATATTCAGGAACAGCCAATGGCCGACCTGAAATTTCCATCCTTGATAGAGCCAAATCGTGTGTAGGCACGATTTGTTGCCATTTTCTTTCTCTGGGTAATACCCAAAACTCCTGCTCAATAGAATCTTTCGAAACAAACCACGGTCTTATTTTAGGCACCGTTTTGTATATGATGTGAAAAGGCTTACCTTTTACACCTATCAACCTTCTCATTGACTGTCCCTTAGGCAAAGCTAACCTTCACTGTAAATTGTACCTGTATCCAACAGTGCCCTTATTGGCCCAAATCTCTTCCCACCCATCTCAATCCTAACTTGTGCCGTAGGCATCAAGATAGGTCCTTCTCTTCCCTTCCCAAAAAAAGTATAAATAATCTTTAATGTTTTCTTTATTCATCCTTGTTACACATGGCCTTCTTTTAAAGCCTTTCCACGAATCTCTGTCACCTTCTCTAACCGTCTCAATCTCCTTCTCTGTGCCAATCTCTGTCGTTTGATATGCGGCTCCGGTAGTCAGTCCGCCTTGACATTCTCTTCGTTTCGACATCTTTTTGTCTTTCTCGAGCCAACCTTCTGTACCGTATGGTATATTCGATTCGGTATTCCGAATTTCTTTCAGTAGACAAAGCACACTATTATGCCTCGGCATTCCCGCGCAACGCATGGAAGGTCTTTAGAAGCAATCCTTCACGACATGCCCTGTTTTCAGGCAGTTGGGACATATCTGCCTTTCGTTTACCACATCCTGCTTTGCTTTCAGCCCTAGTGCCCCAAATTTTGGGCAACACCATATCGGGTGATCCTTCGACTTGCACATGTGGCACGGAATTTTCTTGACCGTGCGTTCTTTCTGTCTTGCGTGCACCGCAATTTTCTTGGCAGCAAGTGCCCCATCACTCCTTCCGATGTCCAGCCGTGCTTGAAACGGTGTTGTTGGTAATTCCCTCCTGCGATTATCCATCGCACTTTCCAGTGTATCTGCCCTCTTGTCCAAGAAGGTGTAGAACTCCTTTACAGCCGGCCTCTCTGATGTACGAGAGTCCTCCCATTTACATGCCGTCTCCATATCAACATGCCCCACTGAACAGTGGAGATTTCTTGGGCCTCCAGCTACCTCAGCGTTTCATGCGTAGTATTGGCCATGCGCTGTAGGTCCACACTTCCCAGCTACCCCTGAAGCACTGGGAGCCTGAAAAATTGCCGCAGCAGTTCCCTGCAAGTGGCATACGTGTACTGATATAGGGTGGCAATGGCGCAGTGGAGAAAGTGCTTGATTGCTAACCTAGGATGTGTTGGTTCGATTCCCACGCTAGGCGCATTCTTTTCTATACCTCCAATTCTAATTGGATGCCGCCCATGGGTTAAAATGAGACAGTCAATACCTGGTTCTCAAATCCACTGTGCCAAACTAGTGCCGTGCAATTCAGGTTGCATTTAAAAGACCATAGGTCTTACAGGCATATAGTTAAATAAAAAAAAATATATACCTCATTCAGGCGCTTCCAGGCTTCGTAATAGTTCTTATCACTGAGTTGCCATTCTCCTAGAGTCCGCAAAGCCCTACCAGTCAGCGAACTCTTTAAGTAGGCAAACTTGTAGGCGGGCGAAATCTTGTCATTCTCGTGGATCGCTGCAACAAGGCGATCGTGGAAACCTTGCCATTTTGTAATCGTTCCATCGAATTCACCCCACGTGTTGTTTACGTCATGGAGCTGAAACGGCAGGTTCACCTGCACTGCGAGTGGTACAGCCTCTATTTCCTTCACAGCTGGGGCTAAAGCCACCAGCTTCCTTCTCATGGCGGCATGCACCATAAAATAGCTTTCCTCGATTTCCGCCTTCCTTCTCCGAATCTCTGCCTACATTAACAGGTCATCGTCCTTCATAATTTGCCTCTCGGCTTCCTTTACTTGTGCCCATTGCTCCTTGAGCGCTTCAAACCTAATCTCTAGGTCCTCATAGGCCTCCATCTCTGTACAAGCTTTCAACCTCTGAATTCCATCAATGGCGGATAGTAAGCACTTCCTTCGCTCATCTTTCCTTGTTTCCTATAAAATCAATAATACATTGTGATTAGATTTGAAAAATTTATATATAATTCGCAATAGGTACTCTGTGGTAGCATTTCCCTTATTGCGATACTCCTCAAAAATAAAATATAATACGCATAAATGTCTACAATATAGTAAAATAATGATGCAATTTAAACCTCGTACGCCTCTACCTGGAATGAGAAGTATAAAAGGAATAAAATGTTATATGTTGAATTTCCAATAGGTACTTTTAACCTCACGTGAGGAATTTACCACATTGAGTTACTCCTAAATGAATTCATACCAATGTAATAGCTATTGCTGTTGTTATTGCCGTTGTTGTCGGTATCAGTTTTATTGCTGTTCTTTCCGCTTGCAAGCATCCCATCTCTTAGCAGCTCGCATATTTGTGCTTTGAGTCTGCCTAGACTCCTGCTCTTGACTACTCACACGATTGTGTCTTGAGTGTCTCCTTCACTTGATCAGCCGCACACTTGTGCCTTGGGTGTCGCCTTCTCATTACCTTATCCAAATTCTCAAGAATCCCATTCACACATGTTCCAATCTCTATTCCATTTACATAGCTTTCCATATGGTTCAACTATCTTTCCATACCTTACTGAAAACATTCCCATGCACATACTCGAGCTAGATCCGAGATCATTAGCCCAGATACCTTCGCCCTTCCGATTATCTTTCTCACGCATTTACATTAATGGCAATAATCATGTCAATTTTCATTCATACATCCAATCACATACATATCCCAAATCCTTCCCTCCTTCGCAATCATGCACAAAACAAAAAGTATACAATTGTGGCCGCTGGCATTATTATGCCTAAGTACCTCCTTCCCTCCAAATAATTGTATATAATACCAAATCAACCTGAAAAGGAATATCATGTTGAAAAAATGTAAATATATATAGGATTGTTTGTATACAACCATATCAATAAAATTAAATAAATATAGAAATATAATGTGAGGAAATCATTTTGACGAGCTCCCGTCTTTCCCTTGTCGTCCCAATTGGGACATTTGTATAGCGGTCATTCGCATATCCATTCTCAATGCCTCCTTCACTCTATCGTCCATCACTAAACTTTTAATTCGAATAATGGCCATTCGCATATTTATGCTGAATGCCTCCGTCACTCTTTCGTCCATGGCAAAAATTTCGTTTTGAGTAATGGTCATTCGCATATTTATGCTGAACGCCTCCTTCACTCTTTCGTCTGTCGCTAAAATTTCCAATCACAAACCATTCCCCCTGCGCTCCTTCATAATCTTTCCACACAACACACAAAAAATCAAATTCTTTCGATATCATTCAGATATTTAATTTAGTATTGATATGTGGGTCATTCGTATTTTTTAATATCGAATACCTCCTTCGCTCTTTCATATGCTTACAAAATTTAAGCATCCAATCTCGCAATTAAAATTACAAAGAACACAAAATTATGTTCCATCACCCCTTCATCCTCCAACAAACAATCACACAACCCAAAGAAAAATATCAACAATTTTTTCGAGAAGCGACAACAAGGCAACGCTTAGTTTGCATTTGAGTTTGATTGTTCAATATTTAATCACTGAACGATAAAACGTGGTTTTTTTGTGGTCTAATTTCAGAGTATTAAATTATTTGGTTCTTTATTGACCGCAAAATTTCGATAATTAATAAACACACAAACAATTTTGTTTAATAATTAATGTATTTATTAAAAATAATTATCATATGCATTTCGAGCTCATAATTGTGTGCTCATCTTCAGCGAGCGCTTAGTAGACACTAAAATAGAAAAACTAACAAAGAGATAAAACCAGGTACATAAAAGGGAAGGAGAGTAAGTATAAAAATTACAAGAATAACAATTGATCTCATTTGAGTAAAAGTTTAAATCAATACATAATAAGTTTACAGTATAAAACACAAGAACAAATAAGAAAAGAGAAAATTGAGAAAAATAACAAAAGAATTTATGTATGTAAAATAAAGTTTAACGTTTAACTAAATAAAAAAGTGGTGAATCAATATTCTCTTTTTCTATATTCATGAGATTTTTGGTTGTTGCAATGTAGAAAGATTCATACGCGTCTAATTTAGCTGGATTATTGACATTTTTTAATAGTTTTACATTTTCTTCAAATGAAATTTTGTTATGTGGGTGTGAATTGTTCAAATTGTAAGCGTGTGCGGCAACAGCCTTTGTGACATCTTTTTTCCTTACGCTACGTAAATGCTCTTCAATGCGTGCAGACAAAGCTCTCCTTGTTTGGCCTATATACTTTGCATCACAATCTGAGCAGCTGATTTGGTATATGCCGCTTCGATCTCGTAATGGTACTTGATCTTTTGTTGTGCCTAGCTTTGAACGAAGTTTGTTGGCACTTGTATAAACAATCTTCATGTTTTCTCGGTCAAAACAATGTCTAAGTTTGTCTGTGACATTTGGCAAGTATGTAAATGCGATTCGATTAAACTTTTCTTTTTGTGATAAGATGTTTTGGCTGAATAGTGTTGAAAAATCATGTCTTTTAATTTTATTTGAATGTTTTGATATAAACTTGTCTATTAAGGATTTTTCAAAACCGTTAACACCAGCAATTTGAAGAATTCGATCGTATTCATTTTTGTATTCAGTTACAGACAATGGTAATCTGCAAAGTCGATGTATCATAGCATGAAACGCTGCGGTCTTATGTTGGTAGGTGCAAGATGAATCGTTAGTTATGTATCTGTCCGTCGTTGTTGTTTTTCTGTAGTTTAGTTTGCAATTGAAAACAAAACACATATAATTACGTGATTCGCTTCTTTTAATCCATCACAAAATTAGTTTTTTCACAGTACAACACAACACAAAAAAAAACAAAATATAAATATATATTGAAAAAAAAAAATGAAAAGCACCCATCCCAACAAGTGGACTGTAAATTTGTTTACCTTCTCTGATTGTTTGTATTTATTTTAATTAATCCTTCGTATGTAATCCTTCGCTTGTTTTCTTTTGTGACACTCTTATTTTTCCTTCTCGAATTTTTTTTTATATAAATTCTCAACTGATTCTAAACTTCAACCGCGACACTGACCGCACACTTAGTAATCTATACTTGAAATGAGTTTTATTTCCTCTTTCAAGTAGACCATAGCATCGCGCCAATAAATATGTGTATCTGTTGTACACAAATTCAATGGCAAAGGAGGAGAAGTCCTTCCGGTTCTTTCCGTGTATTTATGTATACATAAATAGTATATACTGCGTAGCAGTGAAGCAAGTCCGTCTCGTTTGGTTTGTGTATCCATCAGTGCGGCTGTGTGGATGGTTGGTTTTGTGTGTTTCTTTTTTTTGCTGTAAAAGCAAATAAAAAAAATGGTTTGTCTTTAGGTGTGTGTTGTTGTCATCTACTGCGTAGCATTGAAGGTACACAATTCTTTCGTTCAAGCTATATGCTTGTTTATTTTGTTTGTATTTTCGCAGTGGCAAGTACGAATATGTTCTTTCGTCTTTCGTGTCTGTTCATGTCGAACAGACAAAATATGTATAAATTAATGGAATATGTATCTCAAATAAACGCTTACCGTTTTCTTTCGCTTTTTAAAGGGACATTTTTTAACCTTACCAACGTTGGTGCATACATGATTTTTGTAGCACATTCCAATCTCATGATGCAATAAACAAATTTATTGTTTCCTTCTCGTGTGCACTATTGCGCACATTCTTTCGCCCCCTTCACGACTAATTAATATATATGTGCGTATATTATGCAACATGTTCCTTCCGCGCCTCATCACTTCTATGTTTTTTTTTAAATGGAACAAACGCTCACTTTCCATCACATTAGAAAATTAATTCTTAAAATTTATTTGTAGGTCGCTGACACAAATTTGGCTTGATTGACCAAAATGTATCTTAGCTCGGTACCATCACTTATCTTTCACTTACAAACAATCGCAATAAACCAATAAAAACCATCACAATAATAAATAACAAACACAAGATTTAAAGTGGAAAAAATATTAAAAAAACACTGTCTTCATTTTACCAGCACCCTTCTCGGCCATTTCTTTTAGTCGACTGAATGTAAAATTCATACAAAAGCTCTTTCCGATAAGTTTCTTTCGTTAGGTTTTATACCTAATATATAACAAGCTATACATCGACCGCAGAGTTTCAAATACTCATGCTGTTCGATACAAAATTTTTATTAATTGCGATATACACAATGCATAATATGTACTATATAGGTGTATGGGATCGGTACTTTTTATGCAGCTCGGTTGCCCCCAGATTTTTTTAAGTGATTTTAGTATTCCGCGAAACGTTTTTTCTTGCGAGATTTTCGGTTGGATAACTATACTTTTCGTACTATTGTAAAAAGTACGTTTGGATTATATAATATTTTTGGAAGTGCATATTTTCAGATATTTGGATTTTTTAAAATTTTAGTTTCTTTTTTTTTTATAATATGTACATATATGTAGGTGGCCATGAAAGTATTTAAGTAGTGCTTCCATGGGAATCTTCAGTTCTTGTTAAGAACTCCGAAGAGGTTACAACTCCTCTTAAAGGATTTGGTTTTCTTGCTGACTGTCGGTAGGTAGGAGCTGTAACACTGGAAAACGTAATGAAAGATGTCGTTACGCAGGAAACTGCTCTAAGGGAAAACGGTTTGCGAGAAAACATGTGCCAGGAAACGTGATGCGATAAAACACGTGCCAGGAAACGTGATGCGAGAAACCGTTTTGCGGTCAATCGTAACCAATGCAAAATAAATAAAATGCACGACTGGATCGTAAGAACTTGCTTTTGTAGCTAACAACTTTAATGTAGTTAAATATTGACGCTGTTTAGTAGGTAGGTAGTCTAGTTAACCTATGCAGGTTTAAAGCCGATGTAGTTAAGATTACCTTGATTCTTAGTATTTGTCGAATGGATGATTCATAAAACAGTTACATAGGTACCTACAAATGTATATTTAAATCTAGGTTAGGGATTTTCATTATATAAGTTAGAAGAGATATATACAGTTGCAGTCAAAAAATAGCACTACAATGTAATTTGTTATATTTTCAACGATTAACATGAAGGTGGCACACTTTTGATGACCACTGCTATATATTACTGTTGTATGGTTATATTAAAATTTTCACTCTGTGAGAATTTTTAATTATCAAAGGAAATGTGGTAGGTTTGATGTCAGTAGTTTGATTTTTTTTATATTTAACAGTCAAAATAATAGCACCGATCAGAGTTCTCCTTCTATTTGTGAAATATTATGAGTCAAAAGTTTTTGTTTACATAGGTTTTGTGGAAGCGCTGTAAAAGATGTGGAAAGATTGATCAGACTACACAATTAAACTTCAGCAAAATTCAATTTATTTAAATATTAGCAACTTCTTTTGTACAAACAAACTATACAGATTAAAGATTAAATTACGAAAGTGGTATGCCACTCAACAAGATCGAAATGCAACTGACTACTCTACAAACGCGAGTACTATACACAGGTAGCTATGTATAATTATTTGCAATGATCAGCTGACCAGTAACGTGCAGCATTGCCAGAAGAAAACATGCTACATGATTCCCCCCTCAGTGATAACGATATTTATTAACGTATGATTTCATCTAGTATTTCAATCTAAAGCGCACGTGCCGTCCAGATTTAGAAATATAGTCCGGCTTAGGATTAACAACCGGAGTTTTCACATCCTTCTCAAGAGGGTGGCCAACATCTTGCGTTACTTTAATTATGAATGCCGGCTTCAACCGATCAATAGAAATATTTTTCTGCTCGCCTTTTGTAGTGAGAACTGTAAAGAATTTAGAAACTTTATTTAGTACTTTAAAAGGTCCATCATATGCAGGTTGTAACGGTCTTCGAACTGCATCTCTTCGCACGAATACATGTGATACAGAGTTAAAATCTTTATGAACGAAAATCTTCAAAGAATTTGAGTGAGGAGATGTTGGAACTGGCGACAATTTGTTCATCGACGATCGCAGTTGATTTGCAAAACCTTCACTCAACGTCTTACTTGATGTACCCTCTTCCAAAAATTCTCCTGGTAAGCGAAGCGTTGTGCCGTATACTAATTCAGCTGATGTGACACTAATGTCATCCTTGAAACAACATCTTAACCCGAGGAGAATTGTTGGAAGCACTTCTGTCCAACCCTCCGTTTGATGACATTTAATTGCGCTCTTCATAGTTCGATGCCAGCGTTCCACCAATCCATTTGCTGCTGGATGATATGGTGTTGTCCTGATCCGAACAACTCCAAGTAGCTTGGTAAGCTCCCGAAAGAGTGCTGACTCGAACTGGCGACCCTGATCGGTTGTTATATACGTCGGCACACCGAAGCGTGTGATCCATCCATCGTACAAGTTTCGAGCCACAGTTTCTGCAGTGATATCTTCCATTGGGAAAGCTTCGGGCCACCTTGTGAACCGATCAACACATGTTAAGCAGTACTTTTTGTTTTGTGATGACGGCAGCGGTCCAACAATGTCGACGTTCACGTGCGAAAATCTTCCATCGGGGAGTTTGAATGAGCCCAGCACAGATCTGTTATGGCGTTGCGTCTTAGCTCGTTGACAAGGTACGCATTCCTTAACCCACTTACCGCAGTCCTTTTTAAGATTTGGCCATACATACCGTTCTGCTACCATCTTTGTTGTTGCCTTACTACCTGAATGGCAAAGGTTGTGTATGGTATCGAATGTTATTCTTCGCAGATGTTTGGTGATGTATGGTCGAACTCGTCCAGTCGATGTGTCACAAAGCAAGTTTTGCGAAGATGTTGGTGAAACTGGAAAACTTTGTAGCCGTAGCGATGATGTTGAGTTATTGAGGTATTGTTGCAGTTCTTGGTCAAGTTGTTGAGCTGCTGCTAGAGTTTCATAGTTGAGTCCTTTTTCCACTATCTCGATTCGAGATAATGTATCCGCTACAATGTTGTCCTTACGAAGCTTTGTCGGGTTTCTAACGAAACACAAAGGTCAGCGGCTTATGGTCGGTGAAAATTACAAATGTACGCCCTTCAAGCATATACCTGAAGTATTTCACAGCCGAATGTGCAGCAAGCAGCTCCCTGTCGTAGGCAGAATACTTTTTTTGTGCGTTGTTAAGCTTTCTAGAAAAAAAACTTAGTGGTTGTGTGATACCGTGCCTAGTTTGCTGCAAAATAGCACCGATGGCGAAGTCAGATGCGTCAACATACAACGAGAATTGAGCATTAAGCGAAGGATGAGCCAACAATGTTGCATCAGCAAGATTTGTTTTGCAGCTTTCGAAAGCAGCTTTGCTTTCTTCCGTTCATTGGATAAGCGATTTGTCGTTGCGCTTATTACCTTTGATAAGTGCTTGAAGTTTCAATTGTTTCTCAGCGGCGGCGTGAGGCAGGAATCTTCTGTAAAAATTAATTGTAGCAATAAATCTTCTTAAGCCGTTTACCTGAGTTGGCAGTTTGTATTCCAAAATTGCTTGAACTTTTTCAGTAAGCGGCTTGATTCCATTGGAGTTAATGAGATGGCCTAAAAACTTCACTTCCTGTTTACCGAACTGGCATTTTGAAACGTTGACTACGAGATGGAACTTTCTAAGTCGTTCAAACACTAGACGTAGATGTTTCGGTGTGCTGATCCATATTATTTGATGCTATACATATATCATCGATGTAAGGAAAAACGAAATCAAGATCTCGCAGGGCTTCGTCAATTATTCGCTGAAATGTCTGCGCGACATTCTTCAAACCACCAAACATAACCAAGCACTCAAACAATCCAAACGGTGTGGATATGGCAGTCTTCGGGATGTCTGACTCCTCAATAGGGATCTGATTGTATGCCCTGAACAAGTCGATGACCGAAAACACTTGTTTTCCTTCCATAAAATGCGTACAGTCCTGCAAAATTCGAAGAGGATATCTGTCTGGCTCGGTTGCAGCATTAAGGCTACGATAATCGCCACAAACGCGCCATGATCCATCAGATTTTTTTACCATTTGTAGAGGACTCGACCAGGGGCTTTTGGAGGGGCGGCACATTCCCTGTTCCATCATGAATTTGAACTCTTTCTTAGCTGCGGCCAGCTTGTCTGGTGGTAGACGATGAGGGCGTGAGTGAACAGGTGGGCCTTTAGTGGTAATGTGATGAGTGACACTGGAACTGACGGGAGATCTTATGACAGAAGGAGAAAAAACATTAGAAAATTCTTTAATAAGTGCACTAAAAGGTGATGTATTTTCTATTAAGGTCACCTGAGAAGAAAATGAACTTTTAATACTTGCACTTATTTCCAGATGCGTTGTTTTATCTATCAATTTCTTCCTCTTGAGATCCACTAGAAGTCCGTGTTGCTGCAAAAAGTCTGCTCCAATAATTGGTTTGGATACTTCGGCTATAATAAATTTCCATTGGAAGCTGCGCCGCAGGCCGAGTGTTACTACCAAATTTTTTGTACCGTATGTTAAAATTTTTTGCCGTTTGCGGCAAATAAACTGAAATTACAGGGGGTTTGTCTTTCTTTGCGTAACGGGGGAACGACAGAGATATCAGCTCCAGTATCAATTAAGAAGTTGTATTTGGTATGTGGATCATAAACGAATAGGCGACGTGTACTAACAATTTGCCTATCTGTTGTCGCCTGTGTTTGAATAGATGGACTTGTTAGTTTTCCGATGAATTTATGTGTTTGTTGAATTTGCATGGATGTGTGCAGTTTTTAGCTTTTTTGCCATATCGCCTGTGATACCAACAGACATCACATCGCGAAGGTGTACCATTGCGTGAGCGAGATCGATATTGTTGTCTTCTGTTGCTGTTTCTTCCTCTCATGCTTGCTCTATTCTCCGCCATTTCATTTACAATAGCGTCTATTTTTTCCATGAGACTTGATGAAGGAGAATTGTAAGAGGTTTTATCTGATGTTGTTGACGTTGTAGCATTGGTGGAATGTGAGGTGATTGCTGAAACGGTATTGCCTTGACTTGCTTCCACTACTTTGTCGGCAAGAACAGCTAATTGAGAAAGCTTATCACTACTTACGGTTAAAATACCTCTCGTCGCAGATGGCAAATGCTGCATCCACAATGCTTTAAGAATTTCGTCATTTATTTTGTTTCCAGCTAGATCTCGCATTTCTTATTGCCCAAATCGATTTCTTGGAGTAGTTTTTTGATTCTTTTTTCCTCTGAATCCGTGAATCTTTCGATAAGCCTCGCTTTTAAGGTGTCATACATTTGTTCGGCTGGTGGTTGCAGAATGATATCGCTGACTTCAGCAAGTATACTACTTTCTATAGCTACGACCACCATATGATACTTAGTAGTGTCAGCTGTTATACCTGATGTGAAGAATTGAGATTCAATTTGGGAAAACCACAACTCGGGTCTTGTGCGCCAGAATGGCGGGATCCTAACTGAAACTTTATGGATTTCGGTTGCTGGAGGCATACCACCATTTCCTGACCACGTGGTATATGTAGGTGCAACCAGTGAGGCAGTAGCTGGTATATTTTGTACAGTTGTAACCTGCGCTGTTGGTTGAGTCATGGTTCGAAGGCTATGTTCTCGGGGTCACCACTTTGTGGAAGCGCTGTAAAAGATGTGGAAAGATTGATCAGACTACACAATTAAACTTCAGCAAAATTCAATTTATTTAAATATTAGCAACTTCTTTTGTACAAACAAACTATACAGATTAAAGATTAAATTACGAAAGTGGTATGCCACTCAACAAGATCGAAATGCAACTGACTACTCTACAAACGCGAGTACTATACATAGGTAGCTATGTATAATTATTTGCAATGATCAGCTGACCAGTAACGTGCAGCATTGCCAGAAGAAAACATGCTACAGTTTGTACGAATTAACTTATTCTCTATGTAATTTAATAAAATCTTAATAATATTTAGCAACAATGGGCCGTGGAAAACATTGTTCGCCTGAAGACCGAAAAACCATTAAAAATATGGTATCTAGTGGTAAAACCTATTAGGCTGTTCCAATAAAAATACCCGAAATCCCCTAACATTTTCTGAAAAATCCGATACACGTGGGCGGAAGCGAGCAATGTCCCCTCTGGTGGTAAAACGACTGGTTCGTCAGAGCAAAAAGGAGCCGTTTTTGCCAGCTACGCAGCTGATGAATAACGGTTTATACGCCCGCAGTCCAAGAAAGGTACCATTCCTACCGAAAAAACATGTGGCCAAACGTATACAGTTTGCACAACCCCAAGTAAATTTAATAAGAAGTACTATGGACAAACACCTTTTGGAAAAATACTACAGGAAGAGATGTTGCCGTATACGCCTAAGGTGATGCCGTTGAATTGGGTCTTTCAACAGGACAACGACCCGAAAGTAAATTGGCAAAAATTGGTTTCGGGATAACTGCGTGCAACTAATGGAATGGCCTGCACTGTCGCCAGACTTAAACCCAATTGTAAATCGGTGGGCTGATGTAAAGACAGAAGTGTTTCGGTGCAGGCCAAGTAACAATAATGAACTCTGGTCTATTGTCAACACTTTCGATTCCTGTTGAAAGATGCCAACGCCTCGTGAACTCGATGCAAAGACGTTGTACAGCCGTCGTTGCAAATAAAGGGAATGCCACAAAATATTAATTTTCTCCAATTTTCAAATTAATTAAACAATAGATACCAAATATTATAAAAAAATGTGCAGCTTTTATTTTGTGCAATGTGCTTAGGATGCGGTGCTATTTTTTTGACTGGAAAAATTGTAAGATGTTTTGGAAAGTTAATAAATCTGAAGAAATGGACGGCTTCTTAAATCCAATTTTTGGTATAATTATTTAAAGAACTATAAAAGCTGTTTGATTTAATAGTAGGTTATTAGATTTTAAATATTGATTTAGTTTTATCGCTTCATAAACCTTTTGATGCGTTACGGGGCTATTTTTTTGACCGCAGCTATATGTACCTACACACATGGATGGAACTTATGTATGTAAATATGATAATGAAAATGAAGGCTGTAGGTTGGTAGCTAGCTATATGCATATAACTTTATAATTTAGATGCAATGCATACATAAGATTCATGTTATTTTTAAGGACACATATATATGTATATATAAATGTATGAGGGGTTACATTTTATTCGGTTTTCAGTGACGTACGTAAAAATTATTAAAACGAGAATAATAATAAGGTAAAAATAAATTGGATAATACACATAATTAGATGTTATTATATTGCTAAGTTGTTATAGTTTGACGGAAAACCAAAAATGCCATTTGAATAATTACAATAACAGCCACAACAGCAGTCAAAAGAACAACGGCCAAAAAACAAAATACAAAGCCACAGCAACAACAAACAAATAAACAGCAGAAACAACAACAACAGCAGGCTCAGCAACAGCAGCATCAGCAAATTCAACAGCAGCAGGCACATCCGCAGAAAAGCAGAAAAGAAAAGGTGCCAGCAATTAACACCTACAAAATGGAACTAGAGGAAACCATTAAATTATGTAAGTCGGCCATAGGTCCAAATTTGACAATTAAAAGATTAAGTAATGATAGGCATGCTATCCGCTGCTTCACAGTGGAACAGCACAAACAAAATAAAGCGTTGCTAAAAGAATCCACCACTGAATTCTTTAGCTTCACACCCAAAACTGACAAGTTTCAAACGGTCCTATTAAAGGGAATAGATTCCTGCACGGAACCACAGGTGCACTTAAATGAACTCCGCTAAAAGGAGACGATCTCTACTTTATCGGGGTTAAGCCGTTCGCTATAGTTAGAGCTAGGCGGTAGAAGCGGAATCTTCCCTTCTTCCTTGTGCAGCTTTTACCCAGCAGCAAACGGGATAGTTTGAGGAGTATATCCGTCCTCAACTACTAGGTTGTATCTTGGGACAAATGAAAAAGGCGCGGCGACATGCTTCAATGCATGCGCTGCCAAAGGTTCGGCCACGCCGCAGCAAACTGCGAAATGCAGTCAGCTGCGTTAAGTGTGGAGAGAACCACAATGCAGATGAATGCGAGCTAGGGAAGGAACGTGTCGAAGATACGACCTAGCTAAAATGTGCACTTTGCCGAGGCAACGGACACCCCGCTAATTATCGGGGATTCAGCTAATGAAAAACAATAAAGCAGCGAAGCAAACATTGGTAGAGAAACGCACTCCTAACACAACGACCGTCAACCCCCAAATTCCTTATGCCTAAATGGCGTCAGGAGGGGGGAGTACGGTACAGCCTACACCAAAGGTAGCCCAACAGGCCCCCGTGCCTAAGGCGCCTGGGGCACAGACAGATATTATGAGCATCAGCTGGCCATCCAAGGCCAGCTGGCAGGCCTTCAAAACCAGATCAGGGAGCAGGCGACTAGGGTGGATCATTTCTACTCTGTTTTCTGAGTTTAACTCAACTTAGAGGTTAAGGGCGCGCTGCCGGAGAGACCCTTTAAGATTCTAGCTGTGAATGTAAATTCACTGATTAGGACCGAACGTAGAGCGAATTTATTCCAATTGCTTAAAGACATAAGTCCAGATGTGTTTATGGCCAGCGAAACTTGGGTTAACCAGAAATATAAATTGACTAACAACAATTACAATATCGTAAGAAGAGAGCGACTCAACTCCACTCAAGGAGGAGGCGTTGCAATATTTATACGTAGAGGCATTAGTCATAAGGTAATATATAATAGTGATGTACGAAAATTTCGGACGTTAGAGGCATGCGTCATATGCATTCATCTCCAGCAGGGGAAGCGAATGTATGTGATTCCTGTCTATATACCGAAACACCTCAGTCCACTCAGTTTGTAACAGAGTTTGAAAAGCTTTTTGAATGCTTAAGACTGAGCTCGGAGAAAAACTTTTACATATTGGCTGGAGATTTGAACGCCAAACACATAGATTGGGGAATTCAAATACAAACTCCTGGAGGTAACCATCTGTATAATTGAATGGGTCAACACCTTCTCGCCATCGTTTCCAAGAAGCTGTGCCTGTCTGGATTTATTGCTTAAGGACGCAAGACTAACAATCACTGACGCTGTGGGTCACGGGCTAAGAAATTGTTTAAGACGATCGAGTACGACAGTGACCACTGCGGACTCGCCGCCGTAATACAACTTCCAAACGACCTTATGGAGTTGAAGGAGTTTGTGCCTGTGCACACTTATAACTACAGTAACGTGCGCTGGGCACGCCTTATTGAGCGAATTACGGTCAAATGGTATTTCCCCAATAAGCGACAGGAACCTGACAAATACAGAAATCGACAGATACTTAGAATAAATGGACGAAACGATTCTACGAACAATGAACAGAATAATACCGAAATACAAGGAACGTAATGCAACTGAAATGTACCGTAGTGCGACTATTGACACACTACATAGACAAAAAATTGGTCTACTGATAAGACTAAAACGCTTGTATAGACGCTTTACTGTTACACGAGATCTGGAGATTAGGACACTGAAGTCGTCCATCAAAAACATCAACCAATTAATCAGAGAAAATTATAGGTTATCTGTTAATTTGTTTTGGACAATAAAATTCGTGCCGGTAACTCTAGCGTATCAAGTATGCTCCCAAAAATTAATAAATTTTTTAGAAGAAAGGATCAAAACGATCTTCCGTGTCTTAAGCTCCAGAGGACGACAGGGAACAGAGACGTACTTCTGACAGCAGGCATAGACCCAGAGGATGCCGTATTAGACGATGGTACCTCTATATATTCGAAGATCCGCAGGAGAGTGGAGTCTGTGGGGGATGCTTTTCAGCAAGTGTACAAGGCGAATGATAGCATTCAACCGAAGCATGACCTGGAAAACAGAGCTCTGCTTCATCACTTATGGCTCCGGAACGATATAACCGAATGGTGATCTGCGAACCTTGGTTTTAGCGGGTTAAATGATGAAGATTTGGCAAACGCCATAATCGCCGACCGAAATGGGCCCAGTCCCCTGTTAATTTCGAAGAATGACCTCCAGCTCGTGCTCAAGGGATTACGAATACCCTTTATATGTTTTTAAGACAGCGCGGCATCCGGTGAAAGAAGAGAAAGAAGGATAGAAAGATGTGTGGTGCGACGTATTGAGACGGTGGTTGTTGTATCAGATTTTATCTCCAGGGATGGCGGTTGAACTAATGCGGAGAAAACTACCGCGTCTTATCTATTTATGTCTTATAATTCGCATTATTTTATTTTATTTCGTTGTCATGTTTATGAGTTTACTCAATCACATGTTGTTAGTGTTATGCCTGAACAGCATGTAATGACTAAACCAGCAACTCATTTTATGACAATTTTTAGAATTGGTTTTTAATGGAATATAAAAAGACACATACAACGGCAGGAATCGAGCACACAACTATCGCGCCACGGTCACCCCCAAATTTTGAATTTTTAATAGGTCCCTGTTCAAGTGGGCGGAGGACAAAAATATCATCCCGGATAATCAGTTTGGTTTAAAGGCGGGACATGGCACAATTCATGCCGCGTCTAAACTGGTTTCTGATATCCAATGGAACAAAACTAATAAGCAGTGTAAGGGTGCCTGTCTGGTTGATTTTGAGAGGGCCTTCTAAAGCTAACCAGACTAGGTATAAATAAACCTCTATTGTATATGCTTTATGACATGCTAAATGGTAGAAAGTTCGTTCTCAAGAGTGGCAATGTAACTTCTACCGCAATTTTTAATATTACTAATGGTCCTCAGCAGGGAGCGGTTAACTCGCCGATTCTATTCAGCATTGATACCAGCGATATAATAGGTAGTCTAACTCAGGCAATTGCGTACGACGACGATCTAATTGCGTACAGAACAGCTAATACAATTCAGGTCATCAAAATTCTTTTGCAGAGTGACTTCGACAAGATTCAGCGATATTGTGATCACTGGAAAGTGAAAATCAACTTCCAGAAATCATAAACTATTTTGTTTAGGACTCCGTTGTCTAGCGCCTCAAGGGATGCGAGAAAGAACTGGCGCAGGCCGGTGATTGTAGGGCGACATGGACATCCACTGTCGAGTCAAAGTGTATTAAAGTACCTTGGCATCAGGTTGGATCTGTATTTGTATTACGACAGACATATAAGTGCTGATCTGGCCAGGGCTAGGGGAGCCTTTGCCCTGACAAAACGACTCTTTTATAACAGCCGTCTTGACAGCAAAATGAGGGTGAGTTGCTACATGGCCCTCATCATCCCGATGATTGCCTATAGATGCCCGGTGAGTTCAACGTTGCTCCATCTCAAATGGAAAATATTCTGGTGTCTGAGAGGCAATGTCTTAGAAGTTGCCTTGGATTACACAGAACACCAAAGTCGGAGTACCCACGATATTATTCCAAGCAGGTTCTATACAACGGATCCAACATAAACGGAATGGATAATTTTTTGTTTAAGCTGATTCGGGGTCACATTGAAAGAGCGATGTCCTCAACAAACAGCTTAATTTTTGGGGCTTATTACCCCAATAACGAATATTTTGAGAGTGAACGGTTAAGTGGCTACATCCCTCCCGAGGCATTACTCTATTTAGAGAGTCGAGGGCTGCTACAGGATGGAATGGCGATTCCGCTCATCTACCACATCAGCCTCAAAACTGTAGATAGTCGACACTTGTATAGTCGAGACGTCATCGCTCTAGGTGGAGAAGAGCGCCTTCGGTTCAGTAGGACTGTGTCCGATCGGGACCGAAGTGATAGGGCGAAACAGGGCAACCAGTTCTGGGGCTCTCTGCACAGCATCATGATATTTAAAGTCAATTAAGATGGTATGTCTTGGCCGTCTTTCATAGATTTAGGGTAATTACGTATAGGGAACAGTCGGGGTGGCACCAAAAAAAAATGAAAAGTATGTATGTATGCGAAGGCATATGTGCATGTACCTGCGTGTCTGTACATGTATGTGCGTACGAGACCGAGTTTTTAAAAAAAAGTTTTCTTGGTAAAACAAAAATAAAATAAAATAATTAGAACTAATTAAAATAGGTTTTAGGTCGAAAGACATTAGTATTAAGAGATATAGTTTAGTTTAGAGCGCCTGTAAGGATCCAGTAAATTAGTTGTAAGTTATTGGTAATTAGGCTAGTTTTATGAATTTTTGTCTAGCCTTAAGATAGTTATAAGGTAATAATAAATAAAAATTAATTAAAATAAAAAAAAACAATATGTACCAAGTTTGAAGCAAATCTATCCAACCGTTTAGGCTGTAGACTCGAAGACGGACAGACAGACAGACGGAATTGGGAGACCCACTTTTTTTGTGTTATCTGTGAACGTAATGTCATGGTTGGTTGTTAAATTTTTGTCCACGAATCCATAACGTGCCTTAAAGTACCTCAGTAAGTAAAAAGTGGGTCTCATAATTCAGCAAGTTTGTCATGTTTGTCGGGGAGCCTACAGCCTGAACCGGTGGATGGATTTTCTTTAACGTCGGCACATATATATAGTGTGTTGGGTAATATGCCCAAACTTTTTATTAATTTTATTTTTACGAACAAAATTAAAGATACCTCTGGTATAATTTTTTTAGCCAATTATTTTGTTTTTATTTTATTAAAAAAACTGCTTCAAAGATCAAAAAATTGTTAGGTAATTACTAAAAGAAAAAAGTGTTATTTCCCATTTTTTTTGCGAAAACAAAGATTATGTTTGGCACCTCTGGTAGCATTATTTTTTGTTTTTCGATTTTCTGATAAATTTTTATAGATAAGTTGCTATAAAGTATAAAGTATTGTGAACCAAAATTTGTCAAGAACATTTTTCTTAAAATCAATATATTAGCAGTTTTATTTCTACCCTATGCAATTTTCTAAAACAACTTTTCCTTCAAAAATCTGTACTTATACTCTGTTCAATTTATATTTTCAGTACAGGTAATATGGGATATTTGCCTTTCACCCTTACTATTATGGATTTCAATAAGCTATCTATATTCCTCTTTTCCATTTTCCGAGGTTGCCTTAGTGAGCTTTATAAATTGGCATATTTCACTCACAAATGTCGGTAGGGCCACCAATTGTTAATTTAGATTTCATGAACAGGAACATGTACATCGTTAACTAAATCTAAAAAAATTTAACTAAATCCAAATAAAAATAAATCTATCTTTCTCCACACCACCAAGATGTGAGATAGTAGGCGCGTTTTTTTAAGAGTTCCCAGAAGGTCTAATCTATTTGAACGTGAAAATAAATTACAGAAAAAAAAACATATAAATAAGGTTATACCTAAGCAACTTGTGTCCTTCGAAGAACTTGAAGTCATTTTAAATGTATATAAACACAGCATATAAATGATAATATGACCACAAATTGTACCATACTATTTTAAATGTTATATTTATATTCACGAAACCATCTCCATTTTATTTTTTTTTTTAAGAACAAAAAAACTAATTGGCAATTTAATGTTGCAATTAATTAATGAACCGAACTACATCAAAAACTTGGTCAAATAGTAATTTTGCCTTTAAAAAAATACCCAGCAAATAATATATAGCTGCATTTTAACCGTTTTCCAAAAAAAAACCAAACGATGTAAGCAGAAAAGAACGCAGCGACAATACCTTTTTCCTTAAATTTATAATATTTTCTCTCAAAAGCTCTAAGAAAGCTTTTTATTCTGAAAGCTGCATAGCAAAAACCACAGAAAAATTTATTAGAATTTCCATCAACGGACCAATGGCAACTCTTAATTAATGTGTTTATTTCTTTAATAAACACTATAAGCGAGAGTCAAATTGGCAACCAGTGATCAGTCTCCTCTCAGCCGTGGTCCGGGGAGCAGACAGGTCATGGTGGAATGTACGTGGGTTTATGGAATATTTCAGTAGCAATTTCTTAAGTTTTGTGCCATGCAAACCCAGCCGGCACCATTGCGTTTGAAAAAGCTCTCCCATAATGCATGTACTGAAAATATAAATTGAATAGTGTATAATTTTTTTGACATTTCTACGAATAGTCGAAAAAACCATTTCCGTAAAGCAAAACATAACGGTATGCCTACCACAAAAATTTGTGCAGTCCAGTTTTAAATAAAAAATATTTCATATTGCTGCATGTGTATGACCAATTCTTTTAAATTATCTGTGACTGTATTTTTGTAAGCTCTTGAAGTCTATTTGATTTTGGAATGCTTATAAAAAACTTTATTCCATTATTTACGCAACGTTTCGTAAGAATGGCTTACCTCAGGGGATTTGTTCTTTATTCAATCTGTTGTGTTAAAAATATTAAAGCTTTTTTCAAAATAATTTACAATTACTATGATCTTACTTTTTTTAACGGAATCATACTTCATTCTCTACTTTAATCTGTATACTGTATTGCAACTCATATAATAATGAAATAAAGCACAAAAAAAAGAAAAAACTATTAAAGTAAACAAGAAATGACATTTACATATGTATAAATTAAACTATTTTAGTCAGATTTCATTTAAAACAAATATTTCTTTTTACTTGCGATTATAGCTAGTTACTATAAGGCAAGTTATGGATACGTGCAAAAAAAATTCTAACAATCAAACATGACATTACGATGATAGAGAACACCAAAAAGTGTCCTCCAATTCCGGTTTTCTTTGGAATAAATGGTTATTTTTGATACCTCTAGTAACACCATTTAATTGGTTTTCGATTTTCTGGGAAACGGTTGATTTGATCTTTTTGAAATTGTTTTCGCAGAGGCTCCTAGAAAATCAAAAAAACAAACAAAATTATGTACCAACATTTTTCAAAAAAAAAATTTTTTTTTTTTTTTGAAAACTCAAAATTTCGAAAACGACTCAATAGATTTTTTCGAAACTTCGTATTTGGTAGTTTTTTGATATTATCGTGAATAGTTAAAAAAAAGTATCTTAATAAAATAAAATACAACTGTACCTTCCATACAAATTTTTAAAAAATGTTAAGAAACAAATTTAATTTCCAAAAACGGTTCCAAGAATTTTCATAAAAAAATGTGTGTGTTTTTGTATTAGTACAGTCCACTTCAAAGTATAAAAATATTTTCTTTTTTGTACTTATTAACGATACTTCCCATAGAGCCAATTTTCATATTTTTAACTTCCTCAATATTGGATGGCAGGATAAGAATTATTTTTTTCATGCAAATGCTTGATAAAACTGTAAACTCCAATTTTCAAAACAAAAGTTTTTCGATTTTTAAAAAATAAATACATTTTTTTTTTGAAAAATCGATTTTTCCAAAACCAGTCAATGAATTTTTTGGAAATTTTAAATGTATATTAATAATTTCTTCCAAATGGCGTTTACATTTATTTCTCGAAATGTTTTCAAAATTTTATACATACACAATTAATTGTTTAAAAAACCGCTATAACAATTTTTGATTTTTTTTTTTGCTATATTCTTATTTATCCATGAATTCAAATAACATCTTTGTTTTCCATCAAACTACACCACTAAGCAATATAAAAACATATGATTATATTTGTTATCAATTTATTTCTACCTTATTATACGTATTTCCTTTTTATGAATTTTTGCGTACATCACTGAATACTACATACAATGTAGGCCCTCATTCAATATTTATAAAATATTTACATATGCTGAATACCGAATTATTAAATTAAAATGTAATTAAAAAAGAAACCAATGAAAATTAAACACGAAGACCAGCAAACTAATTTACAACGATTGACCACAAAAAAAACAAACACGAACTGTCAACCTTGGGCAAGAAAAAGTAAACAAAGGGAGTAAAAAGTGCAACATGCAAAAGTTCTACCACCATGGCTTGGCTCAGCAAGGGGATGGGTTCAGTGAAAATTACATTTTTTTTGGGTGATATAAAAAATAATAATGTTATATAAAAAATAAGATTATAAATTGATTTTTTATACACTACCTCAGGAGCGTAGTATCTGAAAATAAAAAGGGCGCCAGTGATTTGTTTTTAAAAATAGAATGAAATCACAAACCTTTTGGAGCCAAACCGACGTTGAAAGTATTTTGAATAAAAAAGATGTAAATTAATGATTCCAATTGGATTTTGATATTATTTATTGATTTTGCTTGGGAAACCTTGCAAATGGAGGGGTAAAACCCAAGATCTTTTTAAAAAAAGAGAACAAAGGTATATATAAAAAGAAGATGGACCTTTAAGACGTTGTCCCGAAAGACACAAAACGGGTCGCGAGTTCCGCTTTATCGGAAAAGAAAATTAGGTTAGCAAAAACCTAAACTAATAACTATTGATTACTTTTTTAATAAAATTAATGTTACACACAAAAAAATTATACCACCAATTTAGCAATGCAAATTTCCTTCACTATACTTATCTTTCTACTGCCAATTCCTCCTTTCTTGATTTTCGATTATTTCTACTACTTAGATCCGCACCAATCCCTTCCCGGATTTTTCTTAGCCACCTATTTTCACCCACACGAATTTTTGCTTTAAAGGAAAGTTTAAGAAAATCAAAACGAAACTTAATTTTATACCACGAATATTTTTCCCCCTCGAAGATAAAAATACATTATAGAACGAACACCTTCAATTTTGGTGGAGATCTGTCGCCCGTGCGTTGCATTGAAACAAATAGTTTGGAACAGACCATCTGTCTAACAAATACGATTGATAAGTTACATAAACATCAAAGATAAGAGAACCATTAGCCCATTACAAATTAAAAAAAAAAATAAACATCCAATATCACAAAAAAAATTACAAAAAAACATATTACTTTTTAATGCACTAGGGACTTATTGACTTAATCATTTTTCGATAACGAAGTGCAAGGCTTTAAATCTTTCGTGTGCCTATTGACATGATTTTTTCATTTTTGTCTTCAAGGATATAAGTCAAAGCAGACAATCTTTTTTTTGATTTTAAAAGGGCCCTCAAACGTTGGTGCAAACTTAGACGCTTAACAATTTGCAGCATCCGAAAGGATAAAGTTTCTACGCCTTACAACATCATTTGGAAGATATTGAATATCTCTCGTACTGAGGTTGTATGCACCTACTGATTTCTTAAAGGCTGCCTGCTATTTAGCAGCAATATCAGCTCTAAGCATCCTAAGTCTTTAACCTACACCTCCTACGGATTGTGCACCATTTTCTCTATCTAAAATCTCATTACCTATTCTTTGTTTCCCTACCACTAGTAGACATCTCCTTGCCAAAATTAGCATAATATGGTGTAACTCCTAAAACTTCGTGTTGAGATGTGCGGATGGCACAAGCAACTTTGGCTAACTGCCAATACCAACTTCGGTGAATCTCGGAAACATAGGCCCTCAAAGTTTGTTTGATAATCTTATTAATCATCTCAACAGGATTAGTCTGTGGATGATAATGTGGAGTAAGCCTAATTTTTGAAGAATACCCATCGCAGAGCGCACTAAGTTCCCTACTCCTAAACTGGAGACCATTGTCGCTAATGACTATTTTTGGAGCCCCAAAAAAAGAAAAACGTTATCTTCTAACTCTTTGCACACTTATCACACTTATCATCTCCCACACAGAAGATCCTCCTACTCTTTCAGTCATAAAACCGGCTGGCTTATCAATAATAGTTTTCACCTGTTGACAAATACTACATTTCCTAACACATTTCGTTACATCTACTCTCATCTTAGGCCAATAATATTTTGCTCCTACTCTCGCAAACGTTTTCCTATGGCCAGCAATGGTCTATCATGACATTCTTTTAAGATCCCTAATCTATCTTTCCTACCTACTACTAACTTCCACTCATTATTGCTTTGATGTACTACCACATGATTCGAATTTACTAGCTTGTACAAACGGCTACTATCTACTCTCCAAGCCGGAAAAGCTAACGGGTTTAACTCCACATTCAAAATCATTTTGGTCACCCACGAATCAGAATCCTCATCCGAGATACCACCCGACTGTGGCACTCCTCGAGTAAGCATATCCCAAACTACAGGCAGGTGAATGATTTGAAAATCAAACTGCTGAAGCCTAACTGTCCAGCGTGCAGGTCTTCATTGCGAGTCCTTGAGATAACTCAACCCAACCAATGAGTAATGAGTCATTACGTCCGTGAAATGAACTCCTTCGATATACGGCCGCAACTTCTTAACCGCCCACAAAACTGCTAAACATTTGTTCTCCGTAGTAGAGAAGTTCCGCTCATTCAGAGACCTACTTAAGTAAAAAATTACTTTTCCCCCCTCCTTAAAAGTTTGTATAAGTACGGCCCCGATACCGTAGTCGGACACGTCGGTTTGGACCACAAATGGGGAGATTAAAGTCGGGACAATTAAAATTGGAGCAGTAATGAAACATTCTTCAGCTTTCCTAAAGCAATCTTCACATTCTTGTCTCCAGACGAGCCTGTTGCTTTTCTTCAGAAAATCTGTTACTGGCCTAACCAATGTTGCAAAATTTGGGTCGAAGCGCCTGTATCACGAAACAGTCCCTACAAAACTCCTAACCTCTTTAACGTTCTTAGCTGCAGGTATTTTAACCATGTTTTCCACTTTTTCTGGGTCAACAGGTAACTCGTTCCGATCAACCACATACCCTAAAAATTTAAGAGAGGGTCTGCAAAAGTTGCACTCCTCTCGACCTACTTTTAAGCCCGCCTCATGTAATCTCCTAAAAACTTCATTTAAAATTTCGAGATGTTTCTCGAATGTATCTGTAAAGATAATAATAGCCGCGTTTTATTATGCTCAATGACCCATATAGTTCAACCCGTGAAAATAAAACGATCTGGGTTATGAACATTTTATACTTGCATGGTTGGCAGCTGTGATTACCTTTTGACATTTCATTTGTTTGTTTATATTAAATAAATTGTTTACTGCGGTGCTCGGAAGTTGTCCTTCCTTATTTAATGTTAGTTAAATAAATATAAAATAATAAACTATAATCAATAAATAAATAAAGTGCCCTACGATCTGGATATTGTACAGCAACCCATCGATTTCGGACCAACACTAAATTGTAAGCTCTACGCCAGTGTGAATATATGTCGCTAGATTAAATAGAATCTGATTTCAGTTTAATAAAAGAAGTGAAAGAAGAAAATCAATCAAATTTGCGTTTTGTAAATAAAAATTGTCTTCAAATAATTAGAACATGAATATTTTTGCATTTCTGTCAAAGCAGAGTTGCCAGTTGTGTATAATCAATTAAGGCTCCCCATACTATAGCGAAACTTTCGGCTCCAAACACCAAGTAGGAAATTCACTCCTCAATGAAAAATGCCTTAGTGAAATACTATATGACAGCGGTCATATAGGAGAGATTATCATTGATTTCACTCATGAAACCTAATGCAGTCAGTCACCAGTTAACAATTTAAGTAGCATGTTTTGCTTAGCTCAAGTAAAAAGGTAGAGAATAAACAAGAACAAAAAAAAACTTTAATGAATTCACAATCCTTTTTCATATGCATGAATTCAATGCAAAACAGGACGCGAAGATTTCGTCCATAAAAAGATTTTTGACCTGCTAGGAAAAAAAAATAATGCTAAAATGAAACCCTTTTTTGGGTTTTCCCCTCGTACGGTTAGAGCCACTTCCACTACCTACTGTTCACCCTAGGCCTTCACTTGAAATAAATGATTGCAAGAAATGTGGCATGTAGTCTAGATTTCATGTGGAGGCCCCTTATGTCTGGATTTATTTCTTAGACATTAGAATCTGTATTTATTTCTTGCCTTCTCAGAAGAAATAAACGTTTCATGACATTCCACATTAATCGTGCACAAATATCTCACAAAACATTGAATCTTGTTCATAGTTTGCTTACTTTCATGTTAAAATTTAATAATTCACTAAAAAACACAGATTATACCTGCTCTAAAGTACATTAGGCGCTTAGCGCTTCTTGGAGAAGGATGAAATTTCACGATTTATGTTTCCCCAAATAGCAACGAAATATAAATTTTTAGTAGTATTGTCACAAATAAATAAAGGATTCTCCCTTTTGCGGTTTCAAGAGTATAGGACTGGAATTCGACATCTGTCAAACTAAGTTGTTAAACCTATTTCTTTTCAGTTGAATGTCTGATATTTACGGAAATGGATCGCTTAACTATCGCACAACGCATAAAAATTGTTAAAACCTACTACAAAAATGGTGATTCTGCCACAGCCACATATCGTGCTTTAAGAGGAAGCAATTGGCAAAATTGTGAAGAAATTTAAAGAGACTGGATTGGTTACAGATATTGTAAGGCCTATGCATCATTGTTTCGCTCGTAATACTGAAAATATCGCTGCTGTAAGTGAAAGTGTTGCCGAAGACCCGAATGTGTCGATTCCTTGATGTTCTCAGGAATAAGGAATA
The DNA here is from genome assembly GCA_910595825.1 of Philhelius pedissequus. NCBI lineage: Eukaryota > Metazoa > Arthropoda > Insecta > Diptera > Syrphidae > Philhelius > Philhelius pedissequus. The sequence continues at coordinate 153,265,187 of OU343161.1, forward strand.
TCTTACCGCACATTATGGCGTATTTTGCATTTGGACTAAACCTACATCCATATAAAGTCCAGCTCATACAACAACTGAAGCCAGCTGACCATTCACAACGTCGTAGATACGTCGAATGGAACAACAGGCGGTGGACGTCGATTTTTAGAACAAAGTTTTCTTCAGCGACGAAGCACATTTCTCACTCGGTCGGTATGTTAATAAACAAAATTGTCATATTTGGGGTTCTGAGAATCCTCAAGTAATTGAAGAGAGGCCATTACATCCACAAAAGTCACTGTTTGGGGCGCTCTTTGGTCCGGAGGTGAGATTTAAGCTTACTTCTTCGAAAACGACGATGGAACGACTGTCACTGTCAATTCGGAGCGTTATGGTCATATGATAACCGACTTTTTTTTGCCTGCTATTGAAGAATACGACTTGGAGAATATGTGGTTTGAACAAGACGGTGCCACATGCCTCACAACTCGAGCGAATATGGCTTTAGTGCAAGAGACATTTCCTGGCCGCGTAATTTTTCATCGTGGCGATATCAACTGGCCACCAAGATCATGCGATTTGACACCGCTGGACTTTTTTTTGTGAGGCTACGCGAAAGACCGTGCTTATGCAGATAAACCTTTAACTCTTGAGCACTTGAAAACCAACATCCGTCAAGTTATGGCTGAGATACCGCCCAATATGTGTCAAAAAGTGGTCGAAAATTACCTCAAAAGAATCGATGCTTCCAACAATTCGCGTAGTGGTGATTTAAATGATGTGGTGTTTCACACATAATGTCAGCGTTCAAGCTTTACAGTAAAATCATGGAAAAAGGTATTTTGTAGGTGTTTTAATTACGTTTACTTTTGAAACAGCAAAATGGATAACCCATTATTTCTAATGGAGTCGCGGCATAAAGAACACACTATCGTGTTTTAATTGATTTTGTAGTTTTTTTTGGCAAACTTTTAATTTGCAAATTTATTCTGAAAGTGTATTTTTGCGTCAGAAGGCCCCGACGGAGATCAACAATTGTGTGGATGCAACAACCAAGTTTTTTTTTTTGTTATCTGTCAAACGACGCGCGGAAAAAGTTAAATAATGTCTAGCGTCGCGACGCGCTGCCGCGGCTCCATTATTATATTCACTCAACCGAGTTTCTATGCATTTTAACTTTGACAGAGCGGTTTTTGAAGTACATCGAGATCGACCGCGTGTCCATTCTGTTCAGCCAGTTACGGGGTATTTGAATTGTATTGCACCGTGTAAGTATCTTCCGAAAGGTGGTGGCGGGGTAAATAAAATTACCGAGTTATCGCTCTTTCTTCGTTGTGCTTTTCCTTATTATTTCAGAAAAGAATAAGGAGTGCGGAGAAATGATTCTGTTTTACTTGAAAAAAAGGAAATTTTACTTTCCATTTCCATTGCTAAATATAGAATTTGATGGAAAGCGATTTGAATTGATTTTGTTTTCGATATGTTATTGGACTGTATTCATGTATATTAAACTACTAGTTGATGCTCAAAATGAGTAACATTAGCATCAGAGACCAACTGCCACGCATGCTTCTTTTGGAAGTCGAACAATCATTAGGAGCTGTCGGGGACCATCTGTCACCCGTGCGTTGCATTCCAACAAATCGCTTAGAACAGACCACCTTTCTGATAAATACGATGAAGTGGATCACCAATCCACTTAAATGTTAACCTTGGCAAATTGTTTCTGCACTTTACTGAGAGAAAGAACCGATTGCTGATGGACCATGGCTGCCCTTTCTCGCTCTCAAGGAGAAAAAGGAAAAGGGAACTTAAAGAATAATTTTGTTGCGGTAAATTTTATCGTGACAATTTTTAAAATTCACATGACTCTTATGTACGCTTTTTGCACCTAAACTATAAAGTTATATGTATATAGCTATCTACAAACCTATATCCTTCATTTTTATTATCATAAGTACATATTATGTATTTACATAAATAGGTTCCATCCATGTATATAGGTACATATTTCTCTGCTAACTTACATAATTGAAATCCATAACCTAGATTTAAATATACATTTGTAGGTACCTAGGTAACTATTCCTTGAATCATCCATTCGAAAATTCATTATACTAAGTACTAAGAATAAGAATAAGGTTATCTTAATCGCGTCGACTTTAAACCTGCATAGGATAACTAGACTAGCTGCCTACTAAACAGCGTCAATGTTTAGCTTCATCTAAGTTGTTAGCTACATAAGCAAGTTCGTATGATTCAGCCCTGCATTTTTTCTATTACTTTATTATTTTATTAATTTAAAATTATAAACTGGCAGGGATTTTGCCTCTAAAAATTTGATGACCAAATTTCCTTGAAACCTACAACTTAAATACTTATTTTGCGGTTATGTTGCGATGTTCCCAACATCGTTGCTCCAAATTCCCTCGAATTGGATATTGTTTGCTACTATATGTTGATATTGTGCCATTGCCTAGACAGCATGTCAGCAATTTTCGTGTGCAGCATTTATAGAATAAACAACTTGACTTTTTTGTCGTTAACTCTCCTACCCTCAACATTGAACGCAATCGTTCGATCTAATAATAATACCCAGTATTATACTCGTAAGTGTCGGTGCGGGTTCACTTTTATTGCTGTTTGTCGTTATTGGTCCCTTATTTTCTCCTTCGAAAACTACATTTTCGATGTTAATTTTCTCTTTCCAGATGATGAATGGAATGGAAGAACTCCTATTTTCCACTATTTTCCAAAGGATGATTATGATAATGATGACTACTTAAATTAATATAAGCCTTAAGTCGTGACACTTATTTTTACTTGCGATCTAGGTACTATAGGGCAAGTTTTGCATTTGGAAAACAAAGCTAACTTGAGATTTTTCTCAAACTTGATATTGCGATGTAGCGAATTTGTTCAAACTTGGTACTTACCCAATGTCCTAATTGGCAGCTGTCGGACGATCGAGCAACGAGCGATGGTTCCTGTATCGGATAATGAAACTATCAAACTACAGTAATCCTATTGTGTGTCCTAATCCAACACAAACGCGGTTGCGTTATGATGTAGCGCAGTCGCAAATATTTGTATCTATATCGCTCAAGCTACATCACACAAGCTTTTCATAATCAAACATTATGCTTTTGCGACCAACGCACATGCTTTGAAAAGTAGTTTGGTTGCTTGAAATCAAACAAGTTTGTTTTTGTGATCGGATTCACCAATTTAGCAGAACGAAATTATTTTGAATATGAAAATCATATTTTAAATTAATGATTTGATGTTTTATGTGTAATAAAATATATGCTATATGATCCTTCATAGAAATAATGTAGTTTTAGCGAAAAATAACCAAACAATTATCGATTTTATGATACGAAAAAAAGAATGATTTTTTTTTGTTTTTTTATAAAATATGTTTTTGTATTTAAAATTCAATTCAATTCAAGTTTATTGGAATAATAATTTAAGACATTGTTTAAATGCCATTACTCAGGTTTATGATATAGAAGAATAATTAGATACAAAAAATAAAAAAATAATAAAATAAAATGTTATATTCCTTAAAAAATTTATTATAAAATATAGTAGTTAAATAATTTGCTTACATATTCATCAGCCAAAATTTCGTCTTGGTTGTTATCGATTGATAACAAAGAAAGGAATTGTGTTATAGTATCATGCCACTTAATCGTTTTGGAACGTCATATATGGATCTGAAGAAATCAATAGCCGATTTAAGAGATATGTGTTTATGTTCAATCTTGGATTCTACCTTGTGAATATCTCTCTATATTTTCTTGTGTCCTTATTATACCTCAAAAGACTTTCTAGTTCTTCCGACATTTTTTTGAAATTTCTCAGTCCAATATGTAGGGCGACGTAAACCAGGCTGAGTTTGCAGTTAAAATTTGGTTAAAATGCCGTTACACTTTTTATAGCTAAACGGAATTGCATAAAAAAACACCTCTTATCTGCTGGCGCTAAGTTGCCTTCATCAACTACTAACTTCAAAGCTTAATATTTTCTTATCAGTGAAAAGAGATTAAAAAACAAAATATGAATAACAGTTAACTACTATATTGAAAAGTAAGCCTGACTTTCATTTTTGTATTTTGTCCCGCTAGATTGGTGAATCCGACCACTGTTCGCCGTTGGACAAAATAAATTAAAATACGAACAAAATGTAAGCACTAAAGTTTCTTAAATCCTATTTATGGGATGATTTTTATAAAAAGCGATGAAAAACAAATCTAGTCTGGAAAAAAGTGGTAAGCAAATTTTAAAGAAAGCAAGCAAATAAAACCGTTGTACATGAATTTTCATATTATAATGTAGCATCTTCACTCACAAAACTTTTCAATTAGGACACATATTTTACTACCGCTACCTACAAGCGACGCGACCGACCAAAGCTCATCATTCGGTCGTGCGATACATGGTCAATTAGGACGTAGCCTTAAGCGTTTTAGGTGATCGTCTCAAATAGATTTTGTTTAGCCTTAAAAATAACGGTACTTGTCACTTACCGTAAACCCGGATAGGTGCCTCACGTTAAGTGGACCACTTTGATAGGCACTTATGCGGATTAGGCAGTTATAAAAACCCCGCTGAGTACACATAGGTACTTATCTCTATATTTACGTATAAATAGATACAAAAATTAAAAACACACTTTTGATAAAAAAAACATTACGTAATTGTTATATAAGAAATAGGAAAATACATTGCATCAACTGACTAGTATTCTTTTTGGCTTTTTCCAGACATTGTTCACAATTCCTCTGAATGAATCTTAAAAATGAAAATAATCTTTGACAGATGCCAACCTTACAGTTTTACCTTCGCAATAAAATAAAATTACTCTGACAGTGACAGCTACCCAGTTAGTAGATTAAGATTATTACTGTTTTATTCATGATTTTTTTTTTATTTGTGGTCCTTAAAATTACTAATGCTTTATAAAGAATTTAAATATACATACAAAAAATACAAATTCATATTCATTCATTTTTATTAAAATATATTCTAATATATGGTTTTTTAGTTAAATTTAAGCACTAAACTTAAGCCGATTTGTGGTCAGTTTATTATTATAGATGATCGTTTTAGACGATTAACTGTTTATCTAATTAATAATTTCTTTCCTTATGGACTTCAAAAAATCAAAATTTTTCAAGTCCTGAAATCATAAAATATTTTCTAAGTCCAAAAATTATGAAGTTTTTTTTTCTGAGTCACCAAATTATGAAAATTTTTCTAAGTCCCGGAACCATACAATTTTTTTCTAAGTCCCGAAATCATAAAACTTTTTAAGTACCGAAATCATAAAAAAATTTCTAAGTGCCGAAATCATAAAAAATTTTCTAAGTTCCCAAATTATGAAAATTTTTCTAAGTCCCAAAATTATGAACATTTTTCGAAGTCCCAATCCCGAAATCATAAAATGTCTTCTAAATCCCAAAATTATGAACATTTTTTAAGTCCCAAAGTTATGAAAATTCCCAAAAGTCCCAAATTTATGAAAATCTTTCGAAGTCCCAATCCCAAGATCATAAAAATTCTTCTAAGTCCCAAATCCCGAAATCATAAAATATCTTCGAAGTCGCAAATCCCGAAATCATAAAAAAATTTCTAAGTCCCAAAAATATAAACATTTTTCTGAATCCCGCAATAAAAATTTTAAAAGTCCCAAAATTATGAAAAATTTTCTTAGTCCCAAAATTATGAAAAAAGTCCCGAAATCAAAAAAAATTTCTAAGTCCCAAATCCCGAAATCATAGGAATTCTTCAAGGTACCAAAATTATGAAATGTTTTCCAAGTCCCAAAATTATGAAAATTTTTCTAATTCCCAAAATTATGAACATTTTTCTAAGTCCCGAAATAACAAAATAAATTTAAGTAATTTTTCTAAGTCCCAAAATTATGAAAATTTTTCTTAGTCCCAAAATTATGAGCATTTTTCTAAGTCGCGAAATCATAACAAATTCAAGTCCCTAAATTATGAAAATTGTATTAGTCCCAAATCCCGAAATCATAGAATATCTTCTAAGTCCCAAAATTATGAAAATTTTTCCAAGTCCCGGAATCATAAACATTTTTCTAAGTCCGCAATTATGCAAATTTTTCAAAGTCCCATCCCGAAATCATAAAAATTCTTCTAAGTCCCAAATTCCGAAATCATAGAATATGTTGTCTCAAAATTATGAAAATTTTTCCAAGACCCCAAATTATGAAAAAAATGTCTAAGTCCCGAAAACATTAAAATATTTCTAAGTCCCAAAATTATGAAAGTTTTTTTCTAAGTAACCAAATTATGAGTTTACTAAGTTCCGGAATCATAAACATTTTTGTAAGTCCCAAAATTATGAACATTTTTTTAAGTCCCGAAATCATAAAAAAATTTCCAAGTCCCAAGTCCCGAATTTAGAAGAATTCTTCTAGGTCCCAAAATTATGAAAATTTTTCCAAGTCCCAAAATTATGCAAATTTTTCCAAGTCCAAAACTTATGAAAATTTTTCTAAGTCCCCAAATTATGAAACTTTTTCTAAGTCCCAAGCCTCGAAATCATAAAATATCTTCTAAGTCCCAAAATTATGTAAAATTTTTTAAGTCCCAAAATTATAAAATTTTTTATAAGTCCTGAAATCATAAAAATTTTTATAAGTCCAAATCCCGAAGTCAGAAGAATTCTTCTAGGTCCCAAGATTATGAAAATTTTTCCAAGTCCAAAATTATGATTTTTTTTTCTAAGTAACCAAATTATGAAACTTTTTCTAAGTTCGGCACCATAAAATAAGTTTTAAGTCCCAAAATCATAAAAAAACTGTTAAGTCCCGAAATCATAAAAAAATTGTAAGTCCCAACATTATGAAAATTTTTCTAAGTTCCGGAATCATAAAAATTATTCTAAGTCCCAAAATTATAAAAAATATTTCTAAGTCCCAAAACATTCAAATATTTCTAAGTCCCAAAATTATAAAAAATTTTCAGTCTTGAAATCATAAAAAAATTAAGTTCCTAAATTATGAAATTTTTTCTAAGTCCCAATCCCGAAATCATAAAAATTCTTCTAAGCCGCAAATCCCGAAATCATAAAACATCTTCTAAGTCCCAAAATTATGAAAATTTTTCCAAGTCCCAAAATTATGAAAATTTTTTTATGTCCCCAAAGTATAAAAAAAAGTATATAAAATATTTCTAAGTGACAAATTATGAAATGTTTTTTTTACGTGTCGAAATCATAAAAAAATTTCACAGTCACAAAATTATGAAAATTTTTCTAAGTTCCGGAATCATAAAAATTTTTTAAGTCCCAAAATTATGAAAAGTTTTTTAAGAACCGGAAGCATACAAATTTTTCTGAGTCCCAAAATTAAGAAAATTTTCCTAATTTCCGGGGAATCATACAAATTTTCTAAGTCCCAAAATTATGAAAAGTTTTTCAAGTCCCGGAATCATAAAAATTTTCTGAGTCCCAAAATTATGAACATTTTTTGAATTCCGAAATCATAAAAATGTTTACAAGTCCCAAATCCCGAAATCAGAAGAATTCTTCTAGGTCACAAAATTATGAAAATTTTGTTAAGTCCCAAAATTTAGAAAATTTTTCTAAGTCCCAAAATTATCAACATTTTTCCAAGACCCAATCCCGAAATCATAAAAATTAAATTTATCTAAGTCCTGAAATCATAAAATTTTTTCCAAGTCCAAATCCCGAAGTCAGAAGAATTCTTCTAGGTACCAAGATTATGAACATTTTTCCAAGTCCAAAATTATGAATGTCTTTTTTCTAAGTAACCAAATTATAAAACTTTTTCTAAGTCCCGGAACCATAAAATTAGTTTTAAGTCCCAAGATCATAAAAAAAAATTTAAGTCCCGAAATAATAAAAAAATTGTAAGTCCCAACATTATGAAAATTTTTCTAAGTTTCGGAATCATAAAAAATTTTCTGAGTCCCAAAATTATGAAAATTTTTTGAATTCCGAAATCATAAAAATGTTTCCAAGTCCCAAATCCAGAAATCAGAAGAATTCTTCTAGGTCCCAAAATTATGAAAATTTTGTTAAGTCCCAAAATTATAAAAATGTTTCTAAGTCCCAAAACATTAAAATATTTCTAAGTCCCAAAATTATGAAAATTTTTCAGTCTTGAAATCATAAAAAAATTAAGTCCCTAAATTATGAAATTTTTTCTAAGTCCCAATCCCGAAATCATAAAAATTCTTCTAAGCCGCAAATCCCGAAATCATAAAACATCTTCTAAGTCCCAAAATTATGAAAATTTTTCCAAGTCACAAAATTATGAACATTTTTCTAAGTCCCCAAATTATAAAAAAAAATTCTAAGTCCCAAACACATTAAAATATTTTTAAGTCAGAAATTATAAAATTTTTTTTACGTGGCGAAATCATAAAAATGTTTCCAAGTCCCAAATCCCGAAATCAAAAGAATTCTTCTAGGTCACAAAATTATGAACATTTTTTTAAGTCCCAAAATTATGAAAACTTTTCCAAGTCCCAAAATTATGAAAATTTTTCTTACTCCTCAAATTATGAAAATTTTTCCAAGACCCCAAATTATAAAAAAAATTTCTAAGTTCCGAAAACATTAAAATATGTCCCTAATTATGAAAATTTTGTTTGCGTGTGAAATCATAAAAATTTTTCTAGTCCCAAAATATTGAAAAAGTTCCGTAATCATAACAATTTTTCTAAGTCTCAAAATTATAAAAAGTTTTCTAAATCCCGGAATCATAAAAATTTTTCTGAGTCCCAAAATTATGAAAAATTTTTTAAGTCCCGAAATCATACAAAATTTTCCAAGTCCCAAATCCCGAAATCAGAAGAAATCTTCTAGGTCACAAAATCATGAAAATTTTTCCAAGTCTAAAAATTATGAACATTTTACTAAGTCCCAAATTTATGAAAATTTTTCGAAGTCCCAATCCCAAAATCATAAAAATTCTTCTAAGTCCCAAATCACGGAATTTTTTTTTTTTTTTTTATAACTTTGCACGCGCTCAAGGGATTATGAATACCCTTTAAATGTTTTTTCTTAACACAGCACGGCATCTGGTGGAAGAAGAGAAAGAAGGACAGGAAAGATGTGTGGCGCGATGTTCTGAGACAAGTGCTGGTTGATGTCTCAGATTTATCTCCAGGGATGGCGGCTGAACTAATGCAGAGAGAATTACCGTGTCTTATTTATTTATGTCCCTTATAATTCGCATTATTTTATTTATTTCAATGTCATATTTTATGGGTAGGCTAGTTTACTCAATCACATGTTGTTAGTGTTATGCCTAAACAGCATGTAATGAGCAAAGCAGCAACTTATCTTATGACAATTATTAGAATTGGTTTTTTAATGGAATATAAGAAGACATAGACAACGGCAGGAATCGAACCTGCAACTACGAGGTTGACAGGCGAGCACACAACTATCGCGCCACGGCCACCCCCATAATAACCATAATTCATCATAATCATAATCACAAACAAATATCTAAGTCCCAAAAATATGAACATTTTTCTGAATCCCGAAATAAAAAATTTAAAAGTCCCAAAATTATGAAAAATTTTCTTAGTCCCAAAATTATGAAAAAAGTCCCGACATCATAAAAAATTCTTCTAAGTCCCAAATCCCGAAATCATAAGAATTCTTCAAGGTACCAAAAATTTAAAATGTTTTTCTAATTCCCAAAATTATGAACATTTTTCTAAGTCCCGAAATAATAAAAAAAAATTTATAATTTCCTAAAAATGTTTCTACGTCCTGAAATCAAACATTTTTCAAAGTCCTGAAATCATAAATTTTTTTCCAAGTCCAAATCCCGAAGTCAGAAGAATTCTTCTAGGTACCAAGATTATGAACATTTTTCCAAGTCCAAAATTATAAATGTTTTTTTTCTAAGTAACCAAATTATAAAACTTTTTCTAAGTCCCGGAACCATAAAATTAGTTTTAAGTCCCAACATCATAAAAAAAATTTAAGTCCCGAAATCATAAAAAATTGTAAGTCCCAACATTATGAAAATTTTTCTAAGTTCCGGAATCATAAAAATTATTCTAAGTCTCAAAATTATAAAAAATGTTTCTAAGTCCCAAAACATTAAAATATTTCTATTCCCAAAAATATGAAAATTTTCAGTCTCGAAATCATAAAAAAATATCCAAGTCCCAAATCCCGAAATCAGAAGAATTCTTCTAGGTTCCAAAATTATGAATTTTTTTAAATCCCAAAATTATAAAAAATTTTCCAAGTCTCAAAGTTATGAAAATTTTTCTAAGTCCCCAAATTATAAAAAAAAATGTATAAGTCCCAAAAACATTAAAATATTTCTAAGTCACAAATTATGAATTTTTTTTTACGTGGCGAAATCATACAAAATTATGAAAATTTTTCTAAGTCCCAAAATTATGAAAATTTTTCCAAGACCCAATCCCGTAATCATAAAAATTCTGCTAAGCCCCATATAATGAAATGATAAAATGTCTTCTAAGTCCCAAAATTATGAAAATTTTTCCAAGTCACAAAATTATGAACATTTTTCTAAGTCCCCAAATTATAAAAAAAAATTCTAAGTCTCAAACACATTAAAATATTTTTAAGTCAGAAATTATACAATTTTTTTTACGTGGCGAAATCATAAAAATGTTTCCAAGTCCCAAATCCCGAAATCAAAAGAATTCTTCTAGGTCACAAAATTATGAAAATTTTTCTTACTCCTCAAATTATGAAAATTTTTCCAAGACCCCAAATTATAAAAAAAATTTCTAAGTTCCGAAAACATTAAAATATGTCCCTAATTATGAAAATTTTGTTTGCGTGTGAAATCATAAAAATTTTTCTAGTCCCAAAATATTGAAAAAGTTCCGTAATCATAACAATTTTTCTAAGTCTCAAAATTATAAAAAGTTTTCTAAATCCCGGAATCATAAAAATTTTTCTGAGTCCCAAAATTATGAAAAATTTTTTAAGTCCCGAAATCATACAAAATTTTCCAAGTCCCAAATTCCGAAATCAGAAGAAATCTTCTAGGTCACAAAATCATGAAAATTTTTCCAAGTCTAAAAATTATGAACATTTTACTAAGTCCCAAATTTATGAAAATTTTTCGAAGTCCCAATCCCAAAATCATAAAAATTCTTCTAAGTCCCAAATCACGGAATTTTTTTTTTTTTTTTTTATAACTTTGCACGCGCTCAAGGGATTATGAATACCCTTTAAATATTTTTTCTTAACACAGCACGGCATCTGGTGGAAGAAGAGAAAGAAGGACAGGAAAGATGTGTGGCGCGATGTTCTGAGACAAGTGCTGGTTGATGTCTCAGATTTATCTCCAGGGATGGCGGCTGAACTAATGCAGAGAGAATTACCGTGTCTTATTTATTTATGTCCCTTATAATTCGCATTATTTTATTTATTTCGTTGTCATATTTTATGGGTAGGCTAGTTTACTCAATCACATGTTGTTAGTATTATGCCTAAACAACATGTAATGAGCAAAGCAGCAACTTATCTTATGACAATTATTAGAATTGGTTTTTTAATGGAATATAAGAAGACATAGACAACGGCAGGAATCGAACCTGCAACTACGAGGTTGACAGGCGAGCACACAACTATCGCGCCACGGCCACCCCCATAATAACCATAATTCATCATAATCATAATCACAAACAAATATCTAAGTCCCAAAAATATGAACATTTTTCTGAATCCCGAAATAAAAAATTTAAAAGTCCCAAAATTATGAAAAATTTTCTTAGTCCCAAAATTATGAAAAAAGTCCCGACATCATAAAAAATTCTTCTAAGTCCCAAATCCCAAAATCATAAGAATTCTTCAAGGTACCAAAAATTTAAAATGTTTTTCTAATTCCCAAAATTATGAACATTTTTCTAAGTCCCGAAATAATAAAAAAAATTTATAATTTCCTAAAAATGTTTCTACGTCCTGAAATCAAACATTTTTCAAAGTCCTGAAATCATAAATTTTTTTCCAAGTCCAAATCCCGAAGTCAGAAGAATTCTTCTAGGTACCAAGATTATGAACATTTTTCCAAGTCCAAAATTATAAATGTTTTTTTTCTAAGTAACCAAATTATAAAACTTTTTCTAAGTCCCGGAACCATAAAATTAGTTTTAAGTCCCAACATCATAAAAAAAATTTAAGTCCCGAAATCATAAAAAATTGTAAGTCCCAACATTATGAAAATTTTTCTAAGTTCCGGAATCATAAAAATTATTCTAAGTCTCAAAATTATAAAAAATGTTTCTAAGTCCCAAAACATTAAAATATTTCTGTGTCCCAAAAATATGAAAATTTTCAGTCTCGAAATCATAAAAAAATATCCAAGTCCCAAATCCCGAAATCAGAAGAATTCTTCTAGGTTCCAAAATTATGAATTTTTTTAAATCCCAAAATTATAAAAAATTTTCCAAGTCTCTAAGTTATGAAAATTTTTCTAAGTCCCCAAATTATAAAAAAAAATGTATAAGTCCCAAAAACATTAAAATATTTCTAAGTCACAAATTATGAAATTTTTTTTACGTGGCGAAATCATACAAAATTATGAAAATTTTTCTAAGTCCCAAAATTATGAAAATTTTTCCAAGACCCAATCCCGTAATCATAAAAATTCTGCTAAGCCCCATATAATGAAATGATAAAATGTCTTCTAAGTCCCAAAATTATGAAAATATTTCCAAGTCACAAAATTATGAACATTTTTCTAAGTCCCCAAATTATAAAAAAAAATTCTAAGTCTCAAACACATTAAAATATTTTTAAGTCAGAAATTATAAAATTTTTTTTACGTGGCGAAATCATAAAAATGTTTCCAAGTCCCAAATCCCGAATTTAGAAGAATTCTTCTAGGTCCCAAAATTATGAAAATTTTTCCAAGTCCCAAAATTATGCAAATTTTTCCAAGTCCAAAACTTATGAAAATTTTTCTAAGTCCCCAAATTATGAAACTTTTTCTAAGTCCCAAGCCTCGAAATCATAAAATATCTTCTAAGTCCCAAAATTATGTAAAATTTTTTAAGTCCCAAAATTATAAAATTTTTTATAAGTCCTGAAATCATAAAAATTTTTATAAGTCCAAATCCCGAAGTCAGAAGAATTCTTCTAGGTCCCAAGATTATGAAAATTTTTCCAAGTCCAAAATTATGATTTTTTTTTCTAAGTAACCAAATTATGAAACTTTTTCTAAGTTCGGCACCATAAAATTAGTTTTAAGTCCCAAAATCATAAAAAAACTGTTAAGTCCCGAAATCATAAAAAAATTGTAAGTCCCAACATTATGAAAATTTTTCTAAGTTCCGGAATCATAAAAATTATTCTAAGTCCCAAAATTATAAAAAATATTTCTAAGTCCCAAAACATTCAAATATTTCTAAGTCCCAAAATTATAAAAAATTTTCAGTCTTGAAATCATAAAAAAATTAAGTTCCTAAATTATGAAATTTTTTCTAAGTCCCAATCCCGAAATCATAAAAATTCTTCTAAGCCGCAAATCCCGAAATCATAAAACATCTTCTAAGTCCCAAAATTATGAAAATTTTTCCAAGTCCCAAAATTATGAAAATTTTTTTATGTCCCCAAAGTATAAAAAAAAGTATATAAAATATTTCTAAGTGACAAATTATGAAATGTTTTTTTTACGTGTCGAAATCATAAAAAAATTTCACAGTCACAAAATTATGAAATTTTTTCTAAGTTCCGGAATCATAAAAATTTTTTAAGTCCCAAAATTATGAAAAGTTTTTTAAGAACCGGAAGCATACAAATTTTTCTGAGTCCCAAAATTAAGAAAATTTTCCTAATTTCCGGGGAATCATACAAATTTTCTAAGTCCCAAAATTATGAAAAGTTTTTCAAGTCCCGGAATCATAAAAATTTTCTGAGTCCCAAAATTATGAACATTTTTTGAATTCCGAAATCATAAAAATGTTTACAAGTCCCAAATCCCGAAATCAGAAGAATTCTTCTAGGTCACAAAATTATGAAAATTTTGTTAAGTCCCAAAATTTAGAAAATTTTTCTAAGTCCCAAAATTATCAACATTTTTCCAAGACCCAATCCCGAAATCATAAAAATTAAATTTATCTAAGTCCTGAAATCATAAAATTTTTTCCAAGTCCAAATCCCGAAGTCAGAAGAATTCTTCTAGGTACCAAGATTATGAACATTTTTCCAAGTCCAAAATTATGAATGTCTTTTTTCTAAGTAACCAAATTATAAAACTTTTTCTAAGTCCCGGAACCATAAAATTAGTTTTAAGTCCCAAGATCATAAAAAAAAATTTAAGTCCCGAAATCATAAAAAAATTGTAAGTCCCAACATTATGAAAATTTTTCTAAGTTTCGGAATCATAAAAAATTTTCTGAGTCCCAAAATTATGAAAATTTTTTGAATTCCGAAATCATAAAAATGTTTCCAAGTCCCAAATCCAGAAATCAGAAGAATTCTTCTAGGTCCCAAAATTATGAAAATTTTGTTAAGTCCCAAAATTATAAAAATGTTTCTAAGTCCCAAAACATTAAAATATTTCTAAGTCCCAAAATTATGAAAATTTTTCAGTCTTGAAATCATAAAAAAATTAAGTCCCTAAATTATGAAATTTTTTCTAAGTCCCAATCCCGAAATCATAAAAATTCTTCTAAGCCGCAAATCCCGAAATCATAAAACATCTTCTAAGTCCCAAAATTATGAAAATTTTTCCAAGTCACAAAATTATGAACATTTTTCTAAGTCCCCAAATTATAAAAAAAAATTCTAAGTCCCAAACACATTAAAATATTTTTAAGTCAGAAATTATAAAATTTTTTTTACGTGGCGAAATCATAAAAATGTTTCCAAGTCCCAAATCCCGAAATCAAAAGAATTCTTCTAGGTCACAAAATTATGAACATTTTTTTAAGTCCCAAAATTATGAAAACTTTTCCAAGTCCCAAAATTATGAAAATTTTTCTTACTCCTCAAATTATGAAAATTTTTCCAAGACCCCAAATTATAAAAAAAATTTCTAAGTTCCGAAAACATTAAAATATGTCCCTAATTATGAAAATTTTGTTTGCGTGTGAAATCATAAAAATTTTTCTAGTCCCAAAATATTGAAAAAGTTCCGTAATCATAACAATTTTTCTAAGTCTCAAAATTATAAAAAGTTTTCTAAATCCCGGAATCATAAAAATTTTTCTGAGTCCCAAAATTATGAAAAATTTTTTAAGTCCCGAAATCATACAAAATTTTCCAAGTCCCAAATCCCGAAATCAGAAGAAATCTTCTAGGTCACAAAATCATGAAAATTTTTCCAAGTCTAAAAATTATGAACATTTTACTAAGTCCCAAATTTATGAAAATTTTTCGAAGTCCCAATCCCAAAATCATAAAAATTCTTCTAAGTCCCAAATCACGGAATTTTTTTTTTTTTTTTTATAACTTTGCACGCGCTCAAGGGATTATGAATACCCTTTAAATGTTTTTTCTTAACACAGCACGGCATCTGGTGGAAGAAGAGAAAGAAGGACAGGAAAGATGTGTGGCGCGATGTTCTGAGACAAGTGCTGGTTGATGTCTCAGATTTATCTCCAGGGATGGCGGCTGAACTAATGCAGAGAGAATTACCGTGTCTTATTTATTTATGTCCCTTATAATTCGCATTATTTTATTTATTTCAATGTCATATTTTATGGGTAGGCTAGTTTACTCAATCACATGTTGTTAGTGTTATGCCTAAACAGCATGTAATGAGCAAAGCAGCAACTTATCTTATGACAATTATTAGAATTGGTTTTTTAATGGAATATAAGAAGACATAGACAACGGCAGGAATCGAACCTGCAACTACGAGGTTGACAGGCGAGCACACAACTATCGCGCCACGGCCACCCCCATAATAACCATAATTCATCATAATCATAATCACAAACAAATATCTAAGTCCCAAAAATATGAACATTTTTCTGAATCCCGAAATAAAAAATTTAAAAGTCCCAAAATTATGAAAAATTTTCTTAGTCCCAAAATTATGAAAAAAGTCCCGACATCATAAAAAATTCTTCTAAGTCCCAAATCCCGAAATCATAAGAATTCTTCAAGGTACCAAAAATTTAAAATGTTTTTCTAATTCCCAAAATTATGAACATTTTTCTAAGTCCCGAAATAATAAAAAAAAATTTATAATTTCCTAAAAATGTTTCTACGTCCTGAAATCAAACATTTTTCAAAGTCCTGAAATCATAAATTTTTTTCCAAGTCCAAATCCCGAAGTCAGAAGAATTCTTCTAGGTACCAAGATTATGAACATTTTTCCAAGTCCAAAATTATAAATGTTTTTTTTCTAAGTAACCAAATTATAAAACTTTTTCTAAGTCCCGGAACCATAAAATTAGTTTTAAGTCCCAACATCATAAAAAAAATTTAAGTCCCGAAATCATAAAAAATTGTAAGTCCCAACATTATGAAAATTTTTCTAAGTTCCGGAATCATAAAAATTATTCTAAGTCTCAAAATTATAAAAAATGTTTCTAAGTCCCAAAACATTAAAATATTTCTATTCCCAAAAATATGAAAATTTTCAGTCTCAAAATCATAAAAAAATATCCAAGTCCCAAATCCCGAAATCAGAAGAATTCTTCTAGGTTCCAAAATTATGAATTTTTTTAAATCCCAAAATTATAAAAAATTTTCCAAGTCTCAAAGTTATGAAAATTTTTCTAAGTCCCCAAATTATAAAAAAAAATGTATAAGTCCCAAAAACATTAAAATATTTCTAAGTCACAAATTATGAATTTTTTTTTACGTGGCGAAATCATACAAAATTATGAAAATTTTTCTAAGTCCCAAAATTATGAAAATTTTTCCAAGACCCAATCCCGTAATCATAAAAATTCTGCTAAGCCCCATATAATGAAATGATAAAATGTCTTCTAAGTCCCAAAATTATGAAAATTTTTCCAAGTCACAAAATTATGAACATTTTTCTAAGTCCCCAAATTATAAAAAAAAATTCTAAGTCTCAAACACATTAAAATATTTTTAAGTCAGAAATTATACAATTTTTTTTACGTGGCGAAATCATAAAAATGTTTCCAAGTCCCAAATCCCGAAATCAAAAGAATTCTTCTAGGTCACAAAATTATGAAAATTTTTTTAAGTCCCAAAATTATGAAAACTTTTCCAAGTCCCAAAATTATGAAAATTTTTCTTACTCCTCAAATTATGAAAATTTTTCCAAGACCCCAAATTATAAAAAAAATTTCTAAGTTCCGAAAACATTAAAATATGTCCCTAATTATGAAAATTTTGTTTGCGTGTGAAATCATAAAAATTTTTCTAGTCCCAAAATATTGAAAAAGTTCCGTAATCATAACAATTTTTCTAAGTCTCAAAATTATAAAAAGTTTTCTAAATCCCGGAATCATAAAAATTTTTCTGAGTCCCAAAATTATGAAAAATTTTTTAAGTCCCGAAATCATACAAAATTTTCCAAGTCCCAAATCCCGAAATCAGAAGAAATCTTCTAGGTCACAAAATCATGAAAATTTTTCCAAGTCTAAAAATTATGAACATTTTACTAAGTCCCAAATTTATGAAAATTTTTCGAAGTCCCAATCCCAAAATCATAAAAATTCTTCTAAGTCCCAAATCACGGAATTTTTTTTTTTTTTTTTTATAACTTTGCACGCGCTCAAGGGATTATGAATACCCTTTAAATATTTTTTCTTAACACAGCACGGCATCTGGTGGAAGAAGAGAAAGAAGGACAGGAAAGATGTGTGGCGCGATGTTCTGAGACAAGTGCTGGTTGATGTCTCAGATTTATCTCCAGGGATGGCGGCTGAACTAATGCAGAGAGAATTACCGTGTCTTATTTATTTATGTCCCTTATAATTCGCATTATTTTATTTATTTCGTTGTCATATTTTATGGGTAGGCTAGTTTACTCAATCACATGTTGTTAGTATTATGCCTAAACAGCATGTAATGAGCAAAGCAGCAACTTATCTTATGACAATTATTAGAATTGGTTTTTTAATGGAATATAAGAAGACATAGACAACGGCAGGAATCGAACCTGCAACTACGAGGTTGACAGGCGAGCACACAACTATCGCGCCACGGCCACCCCCATAATAACCATAATTCATCATAATCATAATCACAAACAAATATCTAAGTCCCAAAAATATGAACATTTTTCTGAATCCCGAAATAAAAAATTTAAAAGTCCCAAAATTATGAAAAATTTTCTTAGTCCCAAAATTATGAAAAAAGTCCCGACATCATAAAAAATTCTTCTAAGTCCCAAATCCCGAAATCATAAGAATTCTTCAAGGTACCAAAAATTTAAAATGTTTTTCTAATTCCCAAAATTATGAACATTTTTCTAAGTCCCGAAATAATAAAAAAAATTTATAATTTCCTAAAAATGTTTCTACGTCCTGAAATCAAACATTTTTCAAAGTCCTGAAATCATAAATTTTTTTCCAAGTCCAAATCCCGAAGTCAGAAGAATTCTTCTAGGTACCAAGATTATGAACATTTTTCCAAGTCCAAAATTATAAATGTTTTTTTTCTAAGTAACCAAATTATAAAACTTTTTCTAAGTCCCGGAACCATAAAATTAGTTTTAAGTCCCAACATCATAAAAAAAATTTAAGTCCCGAAATCATAAAAAATTGTAAGTCCCAACATTATGAAAATTTTTCTAAGTTCCGGAATCATAAAAATTATTCTAAGTCTCAAAATTATAAAAAATGTTTCTAAGTCCCAAAACATTAAAATATTTCTATGTCCCAAAAATATGAAAATTTTCAGTCTCGAAATCATAAAAAAATATCCAAGTCCCAAATCCCGAAATCAGAAGAATTCTTCTAGGTTCCAAAATTATGAATTTTTTTAAATCCCAAAATTATAAAAAATTTTCCAAGTCTCTAAGTTATGAAAATTTTTCTAAGTCCCCAAATTATAAAAAAAAATGTATAAGTCCCAAAAACATTAAAATATTTCTAAGTCACAAATTATGAAATTTTTTTTACGTGGCGAAATCATACAAAATTATGAAAATTTTTCTAAGTCCCAAAATTATGAAAATTTTTCCAAGACCCAATCCCGTAATCATAAAAATTCTGCTAAGCCCCATATAATGAAATGATAAAATGTCTTCTAAGTCCCAAAATTATGAAAATTTTTCCAAGTCACAAAATTATGAACATTTTTCTAAGTCCCCAAATTATAAAAAAAAATTCTAAGTCTCAAACACATTAAAATATTTTTAAGTCAGAAATTATAAAATTTTTTTTACGTGGCGAAATCATAAAAATGTTTCCAAGTCCCAAATCCCGAAATCAAAAGAATTCTTCTAGGTCACAAAATTATGAAAATTTTTTTAAGTCCCAAAATTATGAAAACTTTTCCAAGTCCCAAAATTATGAAAATTTTTCTTACTCCTCAAATTATGAAAATTTTTCCAAGACCCCAAATTATGAAAAAAATTTCTAAGTTCCGAAAACATTAAAATATGTCCCTAATTATGAAAATTTTGTTTGCGTGTGAAATCATAAAAATTTTTCTAGTCCCAAAATATTGAAAAAGTTCCGTAATCATAACAATTTTTCTAAGTCTCAAAATTATAAAAAGTTTTCTAAATCCCGGAATCATAAAAATTTTTCTGAGTCCCAAAATTATGAAAAATTTTTTAAGTCCCGAAATCATACAAAATTTTCCAAGTCCCAAATCCCGAAATCAGAAGAAATCTTCTAGGTCACAAAATCATGAAAATTTTTCCAAGTCTAAAAATTATGAACATTTTACTAAGTCCCAAATTTATGAAAATTTTTCGAAGTCCCAATCCCAAAATCATAAAAATTCTTCTAAGTCCCAAATCACGGAATTTTTTTTTTTTTTTTATAACTTTGCACGCGCTCAAGGGATTATGAATACCCTTTAAATGTTTTTTTCTTAACACAGCACGGCATCTGGTGGAAGAAGAGAAAGAAGGACAGGAAAGATGTGTGGCGCGATGTTCTGAGACAAGTGCTGGTTGATGTCTCAGATTTATCTCCAGGGATGGCGGCTGAACTAATGCAGAGAGAATTACCGTGTCTTATTTATTTATGTCCCTTATAATTCGCATTATTTTATTTATTTCAATGTCATATTTTATGGGTAGGCTAGTTTACTCAATCACATGTTGTTAGTGTTATGCCTAAACAGCATGTAATGAGCAAAGCAGCAACTTATCTTATGACAATTATTAGAATTGGTTTTTTAATGGAATATAAGAAGACATAGACAACGGCAGGAATCGAACCTGCAACTACGAGGTTGACAGGCGAGCACACAACTATCGCGCCACGGCCACCCCCATAATAACCATAATTCATCATAATCATAATCACAAACAAATATCTAAGTCCCAAAAATATGAACATTTTTCTGAATCCCGAAATAAAAAATTTAAAAGTCCCAAAATTATGAAAAATTTTCTTAGTCCCAAAATTATGAAAAAAGTCCCGACATCATAAAAAATTCTTCTAAGTCCCAAATCCCGAAATCAGAAGAATTCTTCTAGGTTCCAAAATTATGAATTTTTTTAAATCCCAAAATTATAAAAAATTTTCCAAGTCTCAAAGTTATGAAAATTTTTCCAAGTCCCCAAATTATAAAAAAAATGTATAAGTCCCAAAAACATTAAAATATTTCTAAGTCACAAATTATGAAATTTTTTTTACGTGGCGAAATCATACAAAATTATGAAAATTTTTCTAAATCCCAAAATTATGAAAATTTTTCCAAGACCCAATCCCGTAATCATAAAAATTCTGCTAAGCCCCATATAATGAAATGATAAAATGTCTTCTAAGTCCCAAAATTATGAAAATTTTTTTAAGTCCCAAAATTATGAGAACTTTTTCAAGTCCCAAAACATTTTTCCAAGACCCCAAATTATGAAAAAAATTTCTAAGTTCCGAAATCATTAAAATAAGTCCCTAATTATAAAAATTTTGTTTACGTGTCGAAATCATACAAATTTTTCTAGTCCCAAAATTATGAAAATTTTTCTAAGTTCCGGAATCATAACAATTTTTCAAAGTCCCAAAATTATAAAAAAGTTTTCTAAATCCCGGAATCATAAACATTTTTCTGAGTCCCAAAATTATGAAAATTTTTTTAAGTCCCGAAATCATAAAAACGTTTCCAAGTCCCAAATACCAAAATCAGAAGAATTCTTCTAGGTCCCAAAATTATGAAAATTTTTCCAAGTCTAAAAACTATGAACATTTTACTAAGTCCAAAAATTATGAAAATTTTTGTAAGACCCAATACCAAAATCATAAAAAATTTTCTTAGTCCCAAAATTATGAACATTTTGCTAAGTCCCGAAATCATAAAAAATGTATGTCCCTAAATTATGAAAATTTTTCCAAGACCCCAAATTATGAAAAAAAATTGTACGTTCCGAAAACATTAAAATATTTCTAAGTCCCAAATTATGAAAATTTTTTTTAAGTGTCGAAATCATAACAATTTTTCTAAGTCCCTAAATTATGAACATTTTTCTAAGTTCCGGAATCATAAAAATTTTTCTAGGTCCCAAAATTACGAACATTTTTTCTAAGTTCCAAAATTATGAAAATTTTTCTAATCCCCGAAATCATAAAGTATCTAAGTCCCGAAATCATAAAAAAATGTCTGTTCCGAAATCATGAAACAAATTTTAAGTCCCAAATCATCACAGCTGTTCGTATTTGATGTGGTTGAGGGGTTCACGGAATATAAAGTTTTATTAGTTTATTTCATTCTTAAATGTTCGTTTTTTCTTCAATATCATGATACCCTAAAATCATGAACATTCTTATAAGTCCAATGATTATGAGAATTTTTCAAGTCTTATAATTCCTTAAATATCAATTTTAAAGTTGTAATACAACAATTTCTAGATACGTTTTAAGCACACCATCTCGGTGGTTGTTAAACTCTTAAATGAATTGCTTCAAAATTGCTTTTGGCAATCAGGTTTTCCCCAAATTATGAAAATTTTTCTAAGTCCCAAATCCCGAAATCATAAAATATTTTCTAAATCCCAAAACTATGTAAAAAATGTTAGGTCCCAAAATTATGAAAATTTTTCTAAGTCCCAAAATTATGAACATTTTTTTAAGTACCAAAATTATGAAAACTTTTCCAAGTCCCAAAATTATAAAAATGTTTCTAAGTCCCCAAAGTATGAACATTTTTCTAAGTGCCAAATCCCGACGTCATAAAATATTGAAAAAAGTCCTGAAAGCATACAAAATTTTCTTAGTCCCAAAATTATGAAAATTTTTCTTAGTCCCAAAATTATGAACATTTTTCTAAGTCCCGAAATAATAAAAAATTTAAGTCCCTAAATTATGAAAATTTTTCTAAATCCCCAAATCATAAAAAAAAATTCTAAGTCCCAAAAACATTAAAATATTTCCAAGTCCCAAAATTATGAAAAGTTTTTTAAGTCCCGGAATCATAAAAATTTGTCTGAGTCCCAAAATCATGAAAAATTTTTTAAGTCCCGAAATCATAAAAATTTCTCCAAGTCCCAAAATTATGAACATTTTTCTAAGTCCCAATCCCGAAATCATAAACTTTCTTCTAAGTCCCAAATTCCGAAATGATAAAATATTTTTCAAGTCCCAAAATTATGAAAAGTTTTCTAAGTCCCGGAATCATAAAAATTTTTCTGAGTCCCAAAATTATGAAAAAAATTTTAAGTCTCGAAATCATAATAAAATATCCAAGTCCAAATCCCGAAATCAGAAGAATTCTTCTAGGTCCCAAAATTATGAAAATTTTTCTAAGTGCCAAAATTATGAAAATTTTTCCAAGACCCAATCCCGTAATCATAAAAATTCTGCTAAGCCCCAAATAATGAAATAATAAAATGTCTTCTAAGTCCCAAAATTATGAAAATTTTTTTAAGTCCCAAAATTATGAGAACTTTTTCAAGTCCCAAAATTTATGAAATTTTTTCTTAGTCTCAAAATTATAAACATTTTTCTAAGTCCCAAATTCCGAAATGATAAAATATTTTTTAAGTCCCAAAATTATGAAAATTTTTCTAAGTCCCGGAATCATAAAAATTTTTCTGAGTCCCAAAATTATGAAAAAAATTTTAAGTCTCGAAATCATAATAAAATATCCAAGTCCAAATCCCGAAATCAGAAGAATTCTTCTAGGTCCCAAAATTATGAAAATTTTTCTAAGTGCCAAAATTATGAAAATTTTTCCAAGACGCAATCCCGAAATCATAAAAATTCTGCTAAGCCCCAAATCATGAAATGATAAAATGTCTTCTAAGTCCCAAAACTATGAAAATTTTTTTAAGTCCCAAAATTATGAAACCTTTTCCAAGTCCCAAAATTATGAGAATTTTTCTTAGTCCCAAAATTATGAACATTTTTCTAAGTCTCCAAATCATAAAAACTATTTCTAAGTCCCAAAAACATTAAAATATTTCTAAGTCCCAAAATTATGAAAAGTTTTTTATGTCCCGGAATACTAAAAATTTGTCTGAGTCTTAAAATCAAACATTTTACTTAGTCCCAAAATTATGATAATTTTTCTTAGTCCCAAAATTATGAACATTTTTCTAAGTTCCGGAATCATAAAAATTATTCTAAGTCCCAAAATTATAAAAAATGTTTCTAAGTCCCAAAACATTAAAATATTTCTATGTCCCAAAAATATGAAAATTTTCAGTCTCGAAATCATAAAAAAATATCCAAGTCCCAAATCCCGAAATCAGAAGAATTCTTCTAGGTACCAAGATTATGAACATTTTTCCAAGTCCAAAATTATAAATGTTTTTTTTCTAAGTAACCAAATTATAAAACTTTTTCTAAGTCCCGGAACCATAAAATTAGTTTTAAGTCCCAACATCATAAAAAAAATTTAAGTCCCGAAATCATAAAAAATTGTAAGTCCCAACATTATGAAAAATTTTCTAAGTTCCGGAATCATAAAAATTATTCTAAGTCCCAAAATTATAAAAAATGTTTCTAAGTCCCAAAACATTAAAATATTTCTATGTCCCAAAAATATGAAAATTTTCAGTCTCGAAATCATAAAAAAATATCCAAGTCCCAAATCCCGAAATCAGAAGAATTCTTCTAGGTTCCAAAATTATGAATTTTTTTAAATCCCAAAATTATAAAAAATTTTCCAAGTCTCAAAGTTATGAAAATTTTTCCAAGTCCCCAAATTATAAAAAAAATGTATAAGTCCCAAAAACATTAAAATATTTCTAAGTCACAAATTATGAAATTTTTTTTACGTGGCGAAATCATACAAAATTATGAAAATTTTTCTAAATCCCAAAATTATGAAAATTTTTCCAAGACCCAATCCCGTAATCATAAAAATTCTGCTAAGCCCCATATAATGAAATGATAAAATGTCTTCTAAGTCCCAAAATTATGAAAATTTTTTTAAGTCCCAAAATTATGAGAACTTTTTCAAGTCCCAAAACATTTTTCCAAGACCCCAAATTATGAAAAAAATTTCTAAGTTCCGAAATCATTAAAATAAGTCCCTAATTATAAAAATTTTGTTTACGTGTCGAAATCATACAAATTTTTCTAGTCCCAAAATTATGAAAATTTTTCTAAGTTCCGGAATCATAACAATTTTTCAAAGTCCCAAAATTATAAAAAAGTTTTCTAAATCCCGGAATCATAAACATTTTTCTGAGTCCCAAAATTATGAAAATTTTTTTAAGTCCCGAAATCATAAAAACGTTTCCAAGTCCCAAATACCAAAATCAGAAGAATTCTTCTAGGTCCCAAAATTATGAAAATTTTTCCAAGTCTAAAAACTATGAACATTTTACTAAGTCCAAAAATTATGAAAATTTTTGTAAGACCCAATACCAAAATCATAAAAAATTTTCTTAGTCCCAAAATTATGAACATTTTGCTAAGTCCCGAAATCATAAAAAATGTATGTCCCTAAATTATGAAAATTTTTCCAAGACCCCAAATTATGAAAAAAAATTGTACGTTCCGAAAACATTAAAATATTTCTAAGTCCCAAATTATGAAAATTTTTTTTAAGTGTCGAAATCATAACAATTTTTCTAAGTCCCTAAATTATGAACATTTTTCTAAGTTCCGGAATCATAAAAATTTTTCTAGGTCCCAAAATTACGAACATTTTTTCTAAGTTCCAAAATTATGAAAATTTTTCTAATCCCCGAAATCATAAAGTATCTAAGTCCCGAAATCATAAAAAAATGTCTGTTCCGAAATCATGAAACAAATTTTAAGTCCCAAATCATCACAGCTGTTCGTATTTGATGTGGTTGAGGGGTTCACGGAATATAAAGTTTTATTAGTTTATTTCATTCTTAAATGTTCGTTTTTTCTTCAATATCATGATACCCTAAAATCATGAACATTCTTATAAGTCCAATGATTATGAGAATTTTTCAAGTCTTATAATTCCTTAAATATCAATTTTAAAGTTGTAATACAACAATTTCTAGATACGTTTTAAGCACACCATCTCGGTGGTTGTTAAACTCTTAAATGAATTGCTTCAAAATTGCTTTTGGCAATCAGGTTTTCCCCAAATTATGAAAATTTTTCTACGTCCCAAATCCCGAAATCATAAAATATTTTCTAGATCCCAAAACTATGTAAAAAATGTTAGGTCCCAAAATTATGAAAATTTTTCTAAGTCCCAAAATTATGAACATTTTTTTAAGTACCAAAATTATGAAAACTTTTCCAAGTCCCAAAATTATAAAAATGTTTCTAAGTCCCCAAAGTATGAACATTTTTCTAAGTGCCAAATCCCGACGTCATAAAATATTGAAAAAAGTCCTGAAAGCATACAAAATTTTCTTAGTCCCAAAATTATGAAAATTTTTCTTAGTCCCAAAATTATGAACATTTTTCTAAGTCCCGAAATAATAAAAAAATTAAGTCCCTAAATTATGAAAATTTTTCTAAATCCCCAAATCATAAAAAAAAATTCTAAGTCCCAAAAACATTAAAATATTTCCAAGTCCCAAAATTATGAAAAGTTTTTTAAGTCCCGGAATCATAAAAATTTGTCTGAGTCCCAAAATCATGAAAAATTTTTTAAGTCCCGAAATCATAAAAATTTCTCCAAGTCCCAAAATTATGAACATTTTTCTAAGTCCCAATCCCGAAATCATAAAATTTCTTCTAAGTCCCAAATTCCGAAATGATAAAATATTTTTCAAGTCCCAAAATTATGAAAAGTTTTCTAAGTCCCGGAATCATAAAAATTTTTCTGAGTCCCAAAATTATGAAAAAAAAACTTTAAGTCTCGAAATCATAATAAAATATCCAAGTCCAAATCCCGAAATCAGAAGAATTCTTCTAGGTCCCAAAATTATGAAAATTTTTCTAAGTGCCAAAATTATGAAAATTTTTCCAAGACCCAATCCCGTAATCATAAAAATTCTGCTAAGCCCCAAATAATGAAATAATAAAATGTCTTCTAAGTCCCAAAATTATGAAAATTTTTTTAAGTCCCAAAATTATGAGAACTTTTTCAAGTCCCAAAATTTATGAAATTTTTTCTTAGTCTCAAAATTATAAACATTTTTCTAAGTCCCAAATTCCGAAATGATAAAATATTTTTTAAGTCCCAAAATTATGAAAAGTTTTCTAAGTCCCGGAATCATAAAAATTTTTCTGAGTCCCAAAATTATGAAAAAAATTTTAAGTCTCGAAATCATAATAAAATATCCAAGTCCAAATCCCGAAATCAGAAGAATTCTTCTAGGTCCCAAAATTATGAAAATTTTTCTAAGTGCCAAAATTATGAAAATTTTTCCAAGACCCAATCCCGAAATCATAAAAATTCTGCTAAGCCCCAAATCATGAAATGATAAAATGTCTTCTAAGTCCCAAAATTATGAAAATTTTTTTAAGTCCCAAAATTAAGAAACCTTTTCCAAGTCCCAAAATTATGAGAATTTTTCTTAGTCCCAAAATGAACATTTTTCTAAGTCTCCAAATCATAAAAAAAATTTCTAAGTCCCAAAAACATTAAAATATTTCTAAGTCCCAAAATTATGAAAAGTTTTTTATGTCCCGGAATACTAAAAATTTGTCTGAGTCTTAAAATCAAACATTTTACTTAGTCCCAAAATTA
The DNA here is from genome assembly GCA_910595825.1 of Philhelius pedissequus. Classification (NCBI taxonomy): domain Eukaryota; kingdom Metazoa; phylum Arthropoda; class Insecta; order Diptera; family Syrphidae; genus Philhelius; species Philhelius pedissequus. The sequence continues at coordinate 153,292,355 of OU343161.1, forward strand.
TGATAATTTTTCTTAGTCCCAAAATTATGAACATTTTTCTAAGTTCCGGAATCATAACAATTTTTCTAAGTCCCAAAATTATGAAAATTTTGTTAAGTCCCAAAATTATGAACATTTTTCCAAGACCCAATATCGAAATCATAAAAATCCTTCTAAGCCCTAATTCCCGAAATCAGAACAATTCTTCTAGGTCCCAAAATTATGAAAATTTTACCAAGTCCCAAAATTATGAAAATTTTTCTAAGCTCCGGAATCATATACAAATTTTTTAAGTCCCAAAATTATGAAAAATTTTGTAAGTCCGAAATCATAAAAAAATTTCCAAGTCCCAAATCCCGAAATCAGAAGAATTCTTTTAGGTCCCAAAATTATGAAAATTTTTCCAAGTACCAACATTATGAAAATTTTTCTAAGTCCCAAAATTGTGAAAATTTTTCTAAGTCCCAAAATTATGAAAACATATCTAAGTCCCAATCCCGAAATCATAAAAATTCATCTATGTCCCAAATTCCGCAATGATTAAATATTTTTCAAGTCCCAAATTTATGAAAACTTTTCTAAGTCCCGGAATCATAAAAAATTTTCTGAGTTCCAAAATTATGAAAAAAATGTTAAGTCTCGAAATCATAAAAAAATATCCAAGTCCCAAATCCCGAAATCAGAAGGATTCTTCTAGGCCCCAAAATTAAGTCCCAAAAAAAACTTATATAAGTCCCACATCCCGAAATCAGAAGAATTCTTCTAGGTTCCAAAATTATGAATTTTTTTAAGTCCCAAAATTATAAAAAATTTTCCAAGTCCCAAAGTTATGAAAATTTTTCTAAGTCCCCAAATTATAGAAAAAAATCCCAAAAACATTAAAATATTTCTAAGTCACAAATTATGAATTTTTTTTACGTGGCGAAATCATAAAAAATTTTCCAAGTCACAAAATTATGAAAATTTTTCTAAGTTCCGGGGAATCATAAAATCATCTAAGCCCCAAAATAACGAAAAGTTTTTTAAGTCCCGGAATCATAAAATTTTTTCTGAGTCCCAAAATATTGATAAATTTTTTAATTCCGAAATCATAAAAATGTTTCCAATTCCCAAATCCCGAAATCAGAAGAATTCTTCTAGGTCCCAAAATTATGAAAATTTTACCAAGTCCCAAAATTATGAAAATTTTTCTAAGCTCCGGAATCATATACAAATTTTTTAAGTCCCAAAATTATGCAAATTTGTTTAAGTTCCGGAATCATAACAAGTTTACTAAGTCCCAAAATTATAAAAAGTTTTCTAAATCCCGGAATCATAAAAATTTTTCTGAGTCCCAAAATTATGAAAATTTTTTTAAGTCCCGAAATCATAAAAACGTTTCCAAGTCCCAAATCCCAAAATCAGAAGAATTCTTCTAGGTCCCAAAATTATGAAAATTTTTCTAAGTCCCAAAATTATGAAAATTTTTCCAAGACCCAATCGCGTAATCATAAAAATTCTGCTAAGCCCCAAATAATGAAATAATAAAATGTCTTCTAAGTCCCAAAATTATGAAAATTTTTTTAAGTCCCAAAATTATGAGAACTTTTTCAAGTCCCAAAATTTATGAAATTTTTTCTTAGTCTCAAAATTATAAACATTTTTCTAAGTCCCAAATTCCGAAATGATAAAATATTTTTTAAGTCCCAAAATTATGAAAAGTTTTCTAAGTCCCGGAATCATAAAAATTTTTCTGAGTCCCAAAATTATGAAAAAAATGTTAAGTCTCGAAATCATAAAAAAATATCCAAGTCCAAATCCCGAAATCAGAAGAATTCTTCTAGGTCCCAAAATTATGAAAATTTTTCTAAGTGCCAAAATTATGAAAATTTTTCCAAGACCCAATCCCGAAATCATAAAAATTCTGCTAAGCCCCAAATAATGAAATGATAAAATGTCTTCTAAGTCCCAAAATTATGAAAATTTTTTTAAGTCCCAAAATTATGAGTACCTTTTCAAGTCCCAAAATTTATGAAAATTTTTCTTAGTCTCAAAATTATGAACATTTTTCTAAGTCCCGAAATCATAAAAAATTTAAGTCCCTAAATTATTCGAAAACATTAAAATAAGTCCCTAATTATAAAAATTATGTTTACGTGTCGAAATCATACAAATTTTTCTAGTCCCAAAATTATGAAAATTTTTCTAAGTTCCGGAATCATAACAATTTTTCAAAGTCCCAAAATTATAAAAAGTTTTCTAAATCCCGGAATCATAAACATTTTTCTGAGTCCCAAAAATATGAAAATTTTTTTAAGTCCCGAAATCATAAAAACGTTTCCAAGTCCCAAATACCAAAATCAGAAGAATTCTTCTAGGTCCCAAAATTATGAAAATTTTTCCAAGTCTAAAAACTATGAACATTTTACTAAGTCCAAAAATTATGAAAATTTTTCTAAGACCCAATCCAAAATCATAAAAAATTTTCTTAGACCCAAAATTATGAACATTTTGCTAAGTCCCGAAATCATAAAAAATGTATGTCCCTAAATTATGAAAATTTTTCCAAGACCCCAAATTATGAAAAAAAATTGTACGTTCCGAAAACATTAAAATATTTCTAAGTCCCAAATTATGAAAATTTTTTTTACGTGTCGAAATCATAACAATTTTTCTAAGTCCCTAAATTATGAACATTTTTCTAAGTTCCGGAATCATAAAAATTTTTCTAGGTCCCAAAATTACGAACATTTTTTCTAAGTTCCAAAATTATGAAAATTTTTCTAATCCCCGAAATCATAAAGTATCTAAGTCCCGAAATCATAAAAAAATGTCTGTCCCGAAATCATGAAACAAATTTTAAGTCCCAAAATCATCACAGCTGTTCGTATTTGATGTGGTTGAGGGGTTCACGGAATATAAAGTTTTATTAGTTTATTTCATTCTTAAATGTTCGTTTTTTCTTCAATATCATGATACCCTAAAATCATGAACATTCTTATAAGTCCAATGATTATGAGAATTTTTCAAGTCTTATAATTCCTTAAATATCAATTTTAAAGTTGTAATACAACAATTTCTAGATACGTTTTAAGCACACCATCTCGGTGGTTGTTAAACTCTTAAATGAATTGCTTCAAAATTGCTTTTGGCAATCAGGTTTTCCCCAAATTATGAAAATTTTTCTACGTCCCAAATCCCGAAATCATAAAATATTTTCTAAATCGCAAAACTATGTAAAAAATGTTAGGTCCCAAAATTATGAACATTTTTTTAAGTACCAAAATTATGAAAAATTTTCCAAGTCGCAAAAACATTAAAATATTTCTAAGTCACAAATTATGAATTTTTTTTTACGTGGCGAAATCATAAAAAATTTTCCAAGTCACAAAATTATGAAAATTTTTCTAAGTTCCGGGGAATCATAAAATCATCTAAGCCCCAAAATTATGAAAAGTTTTTTAAGTCCCGGAATCATAAAATTTTTTCTGAGTCCCAAAATATTGATAAATTTCTTAATTCAGAAATCATAAAAATGTTTCCAAGTCCCAAATCCCGAAATCAGAAGAATTCTTCTAGGTCCCAAAATTATGAAAATTTTTCTAAGTCCCAAAATTATGAAAATTTTTCCAAGACCCAATCGCGTAATCATAAAAATTCTGCTAAGCCCCAAATAATGAAATGATTAAATGTCTTCTAAGTCCCAAAATTATGAAAATTTTTTGAAGTCCCAAAATTATGAGTACTTTTTCAAGTCCCAAAATTTATGAAAATTTTTCTTAGTCTCAAAATTATGAACATTTTTCTAAGTCCCGAAATCATAAAAAATTTAAGTCCCTAAATTATTCGAAAACATTAAAATAAGTCCCTAATTATAAAAATTATGTTTACGTGTCGAAATCATACAAATTTTTCTAGTCCCAAAATTATGAAAATTTTTCTAAGTTCCGGAATCATAACAATTTTTCTAAGTCCCAAAATTATAAAAAGTTTTCTAAATCCCGGAATCATAAAAATTTTTCTGAGTCCCAAAATTATGAAAATTTTTTTAAGTCCCGAAATCATAAAAACGTTTCCAAGTCCCAAATCCCAAAATCAGAAGAATTCTTCTAGGTCCCAAAATTATGAAATTTTTTCCAAGTCTAAAAACTATGAACATTTTACTAAGTCCAAAAATTATGAAAATTTTTCTAAGACCCAATCCCAAAATCATAAAAAATTTTCGTAGACCCAAAATTATGAACATTTTGCTAAGTCCCGAAATCATAAAAAATTTAAGTCCCTAAATTATGAAAATTTTTCCAAGACCCCAAATTATGAAAAAAAAATTCTAAGTTCCGAAAACATTAAAATATTTCTAAGTCCCAAATTATGAACATTTTTTTTACGTGTCGGAATCATAACAATTTTTCTAAGTCCCTTAATTATGAACATTTTTCTAAGTTCCGGAATCATAAAAATTTTTCTAGGTCCCAAAATTATGAAAACATTTTTAAGCCCCGAAATCATTAAAATTTTTCCAAGACCCAAATCCTGAAATCAAAAGAATTCTTCTAGGTTCCAAAATTATGAAATTTTTTTTAAGTCCCAAAATTACGAACATTTTTTCTAAGTTCCAAAATTATGAAAATTTTTCTAATCCCCGAAATCATAAAGTATCTAAGCCCCGAAATCATATAAAAATGTCTGTCCCGAAATCATGAAACAAATTTTAAGTCCCAAAATCATCACAGCTGTTCGTATTTGATGTGGTTGAGGGGTTCACGGAATATAAAGTTTTATTAGTTTATTTGATTCTTAAATGTTCGTTTTTATTTCAATATCATGATACCCTAAAATCATGAACATTCTTATAAGTCCAATGATTATGAGAATTTTTCAAGTCTTATATTTCCTTAAATATCAATTTTAAAGTTTTAATACAACAATTTCTAGATACGTTTTAAGCACACCATCTCGTTATTTGTTGAACTCTTAAATGAATTGCTTCAAAATTGCTTTTGGAAATCAGGTTTTCCCCAAATTATGAACATTTTTCTACGTCCCAAATCCCGAAATCATAAAATATCTTCTAAGTCCCAAAATTATGTAAAAAATTTTAGGTCCCAAAATTATGAAAATTTTTCTAAGTCCTGAAAGCATAAAAATTTTCCTTAGTCCCAAAAACATTAAAATATTTCTAAGTCCCAAAATTATGAAAAGTTTTTTAAGTCTCGGAATAATAAAAATTTGTCTGAGTCCCAAAATCATGAAAAAATTTTTAAGTCCCGAAATCATAAAAATTTTTCCAAGTCCCAAAATTATGAAAATTTTTCTAAGTCCCAAAATTATGAAAACTTATCTAAGTCCCAATCCCGAAATCATAAAAATTCTTCTAAGTCCCAAATTCCGAAATGATAAAATATTTTTCAAGTCCCAAAATTATGAAAAGTATTTTAAGTCCCGGAATCATAAAAATTTGTCTGAGTCCCAAAATCATGAAAACATTTTTAAGTCCCGAAATCATAAAAATTTAACCAAGTCCCAAAATTATGAAAAATTTTCAAAGTCTCAAAATTATGAAAACTTATCTAAGTCCCAATCCCGAAATCATAAAAATTCTTCAAAGTCCCAAATTCCGAAATGATAAAATATTTTTCAAGTCCCAAAATTATGAAAATTTTTCCAAGTCTCAAAATTATGAAAAATTTTTTAAGTCACAAAATTATGAAAATTTTTCCAAGACCTAATCCCGAAATCATAAAAATTTTTCCAAGTCTTAAATCCCGAAATCAGAAGAATTCTTCTAGGTACCAAGGTTATGGAAATTTTTTTAAGTCCCAAAATTATGAAAATTTTTCCAAGTCCCATATCCCGAAATCAGAAGAATTTTTCTAGGTCCCAAAATTATGAAAACTTTTCCAAGTCTCAAAATTATGAACATTTTTTTAAGTCTCAAAATTATGAAAATTTTTCCAAGACCCAATCCCGAAATCATAAAAATTCTTCTAAGCCCCAAATCATGAAATCATAAAATGTCTTCTAAGTCCCAAAATTATGAAAATTTTTTTCAGTCCCAAAATTATGAAAACTGTTCCAAGTCCCAAAATTATGAAAACTTTTCCAAGTCCCAAAATTATGAAAATATTTCTAAGTCCCGGAATCATAAAAATTTTTTCGAAGTCCCAAAATTATGAACATTTTACCAAGCCCCAAAATTATGAAAATTTTTCTTAGTCCCTAAATGAAGAACATTTTTCTAAGTCCCGAAATCACAAAAAATTTAAGTCCATAATTATAAAAAATTTTCCAATACCCCAAATTATGAAAAAAAAATTCTAAGTCCCGAAAACATTAAAATATTTCTAAGTCACAAATTATGAAAAAATTTTTTAGGTGGCGAAATCATAAAAACTTTTACAAGTCCCAAATCCCGAAATCAGGAGAATTCTTGTAGGTCGCAAAATTATTAAAATTTTTCCAAGTCCCAAATCCCAAAATAAGAAGAATTTTTCTAGGTCCCAAAATTATGAAAATTTTTCCAAGTCTCAAAATTATGAACATTTTTTTAAGTCACAAAATTATGAAAATTTTTCCAAGACCTAATCCCGAAATCATAAAAATTCTTCTAAGCCTCAAATCATGAACTGATAGAATGTCTTCTAAGTCCCAAAATTATGAAAAATTTTTTAAGTCCCAATATTATGAAAACTTTTCCAATTCCCAAATTATGAAAATTTTTCTTAGTACCAAAATTATGAAAATTTTTCTAAGTCCCGAAATCATAAACAATTTATGTCCCTAAATTATGAAAATTTTTCCAAGACCCCAAATTATGAAAAAAATTTCTAAGTTCCGAAAACATTAAAATACTTCTAAGTCCCAAAATATGAAAATTTTGTTTATGTGTCGAAATCATAAAAATTTTTCTAAGTCCCAAACTTATGAAAATTTTTCAAAGTTCCGGATTCATAAAAATTTGTCTACGTCCCAAAATTATAAAAAGTTTTCTAAATCCCGGAATCATAAACATTTTTCTGAGTCCCAAAATTATGAAAATTTTTCCACGACCCAATCCCGAAATCATAAAAAATTTTCTAAGCCCCAAATCATGAAATCATAAAAATTTTCTAAGTGCTAAAATTATGAAAAGTTTTTTAAGTCCCGGAATCATAAAAATTTTTCTGAGTCCCAAAATTATGAAAAAATTTTTAAGTCCCGAAATCATAAAAATTTTTCCAAGTCCCAAATCCCGAAATCAGAAGAATTTTTCTAGGTCCCAAAATTATGACAATTTTTCCAAGTCTCAAAATTATGAAAATTTTTTTAAGTCTCAAAATTACGAAAATGTTTCCAAGACCCAATCCCGAAATCATAAAAATTCTTCTAAGCCCCAAATCATGAAATCATAAAATGTCTTCTAAGTCCCAAAATTATGAAAATTTTTTTCAGTCCCAAAATTATGAAAACTGTTCCAAGTCCCAAAATTATGAAAACTTTTCCAAGTCCCAAAATTATGAAAATGTTTCTAAGTCCCCAAATTATGAAAATTTTCTAAGTGCCAAAAGTCATAAATAGAAGTCATAAAATATTGAAAATTTTTCAGTCAGAAAAAGCATAAAAAATTTTCTTAGTCGCAAAATTATGAAAATTTTCCTTAGTCCCAAAATTATAAAAAGTTTTCTAAATCCCGGAATCATAAAAAATTTTCTAAGTCCCAAAATTATGAAAAATTTTTAAGTCCCGAAATCATAAAAAAATTTCCAAGTCTCAAATCTCGAAATCAGAAGAATTTTTCTAGGTCCCAAAATTATGAAAATTTTTCCAAGTCCCAAAATTATGAAAATTTTTTTAAGTCTCAAAATTACGAAAATGTTTCCAAGACCCAATCCCGAAATCATAAAAATTCTTCTAAGCCCCAAATCATGAAATCATAAAATGTCTTCTAAGTCCCAAATTATGAACATTTTTTTTACGTGTCGAAATCATAACAATTTTTCTAAGTCCCTAAATTATGAACATTTTTCTAAGTTCCGGAATCATAAAAATTTTTCTAGGTCCCAAAATTATGAAAACTTTTTTAAGTCCCGAAATCATAAAAATTTTTCCAAGACCCAAAACTGAAATCAAATGAATTCTTCTCGGTTCCAAAATTATGCAATTTTTTTTAAGTCCCAAAATTACGAGAATTTTTTCTAAGTTCCAAAAGTATGAAAATTTTTCTAATCCACGAAATCATAAAGTATTCTAAGTCCCGAAATCATAAAAAAATGTCTGTCCCGAAATCATGAAACAAATTTTAAGTCCCAAAATCATCACAGCTGTTCGTATTTGATGTGGTTGAGGGGTTCACGGAATATAAAGTTTTATTAGTTTATTTAATTTTTAAATGTTCGTTTTTTTCAATATCTAAACCCTAAAATCATGAACATTCTTATAAGTCCAATGATTATGAGAATTTTTCAAGTCTTATAATTCCTTAAATATCAATTTTAAAGTTTTAATACAACAATTTCTAGATACGTTTTAAGCACACCATCTCGGTGGTTGTTAAACTCTTAAATGAATTGCTTCAAAATTGCTTTTGGCAATCAGGTTTTCCCCAAATTATGAAAATTTTTCTACGTCCCAAATCCCGAAATCATAAAATATTTTCTAAATCGCAAAACTATGTAAAAAATGTTAGGTCCCAAAATTATGAAAATTTTTCCAAGACCCAATCGCGTAATCATAAAAATTCTGCTAAGCCCCAAATAATGAAATGATAAAATGTCTTCTAAGTCCCAAAATTCTGAAAATTTTTTTAAGTCCCAAAATTATGAGTACTTTTTCAAGTCCCAAAATTTATGAAAATTTTTCTTAGTCTCAAAATTATGAACATTTTTCTAAGTCCCGAGATCATAAAAAATTTAAGTCCCTAAATTATTCGAAAACATTAAAATAAGTCCCTAATTATAAAAATTATGTTTACGTGTCGAAATCATACAAATTTTTCTAGTCCCAAAATTATGAAAATTTTTCTAAGTTCCGGAATCATAACAATTTTTCTAAGTCCCATAATTATAAAAAGTTTTCTAAATCCCGGAATCATAAACATTTTTCTGAGTCCCAAAATTATGAAAATTTTTTTAAGTCCCGAAATCATAAAAACGTTTCCAAGTCCCAAATCCCAAAATCAGAAGAATTCTTCTAGGTCCCAAAATTATGAAAATTTTTCCAAGTCTAAAAACTATGAACATTTTACTAAGTCCAAAAATTATGAAAATTTTTCTAAGACCCAATCCCAAAATCATAAAAAATTTTCTTAGACCCAAAATTATGAACATTTTGCTAAGTCCCGAAATCATCAAAAATTTAAGTCCCTAAATTATGAACATTTTTCCAAGACCCCAAATTATGAAAAAAAATTCTAAGTTCCGAAAACATTAAAATATTTCTAAGTCTCAAATTATGAACATTTTTTTTACGTGTCGAAATCATAACAATTTTTCTAAGTCCCTAAATTATGAACATTTTTCTATGTTCCGGAATCATAAAAATTTTTCTAGGTTCCAAAATTATGAAAACATTTTTAAGCCCCGAAATCATAAAAATTTTTCCAAGACCCAAATCCTGAAATCAAAAGAATTCTTCTAGGTTCCAAAATTATGAAATTTTTTTAAGTCCCAAAATTACGAACATTTTTTCTAAGTTCCAAAATTATGAAAATTTTTCTAATCCCCGAAATCATAAAGTATCCAAGTCCCGAAATCATAAAAAAATGTCTGTCCCGAAATCATGAAACAAATTTTAAGTCCCAAAATCATCACAGCTGTTCGTATTTGATGTGGTTGAGGGGTTCACGGAATATAAAGTTTTATTAGTTTATTTAATTTTTAAATGTTCGTTTTTTTTTCAATATCTAAACCCTAAAATCATGAACATTCTTATAAGTCCAATGATTATGAGAATTTTTCAAGTCTTATAATTCCTTAAATATCAATTTTAAAGTTTTAATACAACAATTTCTAGATACGTTTTAAGCACACCATCTCGGTGGTTGTTAAACTCTTAAATGAATTGCTTCAAAATTGCTTTTAGCAATCAGGTTTTCCCCAAATTATGAAAATTTTTCTACGTCCCAAATCCCGAAATCATAAAATATTTTCTAAATCGCAAAACTATGTAAAAAATGTTAGGTCCCAAAATTATGAAAATTTTTCCAAGACCCAATCGCGTAATCATAAAAATTCTGCTAAGCCCCAAATAATGAAATGATAAAATGTCTTCTAAGTCCCAAAATTCTGAAAATTTTTTTAAGTCCCAAAATTATGAGTACTTTTTCAAGTCCCAAAATTTATGAAAATTTTTCTTAGTCTCAAAATTATGAACATTTTTCTAAGTCCCGAGATCATAAAAAATTTAAGTCCCTAAATTATTCGAAAACATTAAAATAAGTCCCTAATTATAAAAATTATGTTTACGTGTCGAAATCATACAAATTTTTCTAGTCCCAAAATTATGAAAATTTTTCTAAGTTCCGGAATCATAACAATTTTTCTAAGTCCCAAAATTATAAAAAGTTTTCTAAATCCCGGAATCATAAACATTTTTCTGAGTCCCAAAATTATGAAAATTTTTTTAAGTCCCGAAATCATAAAAACGTTTCCAAGTCCCAAATCCCAAAATCAGAAGAATTCTTCTAGGTCCCAAAATTATGAAAATTTTTCCAAGTCTAAAAACTATGAACATTTTACTAAGTCCAAAAATTATGAAAATTTTTCTAAGACCCAATCCCAAAATCATAAAAAATTTTCTTAGACCCAAAATTATGAACATTTTGCTAAGTCCCGAAATCATAAAAAATTTAAGTCCCTAAATTATGAAAATTTTTCCAAGACCCCAAATTATGAAAAAAAATTCTAAGTTCCGAAAACATTAAAATATTTCTAAGTCCCAAATTATGAACATTTTTTTTACGTGTCGAAATCATAACAATTTTTCTAAGTCCCTAAATTATGAACATTTTTCTAAGTTCCGGAATCATAAAAATTTTTCTAGGTCCCAAAATTATGAAAACATTTTTAAGCCTCGAAATCATAAAAATTTTTCCAAGACCCAAATCCTGAAATCAAAAGAATTCTTCTAGGTTCCAAAATTATGAAATTTTTTTTAAGTCCCAAAATTACGAACATTTTTTCTAAGTTCCAAAATTATGAAAATTTTTCTAATCCCCGAAATCATAAAGTATCCAAGTCCCGAAATCATAAAAAAATGTCTGTCCCGAAATCATGAAACAAATTTTAAGTCCCAAAATCATCACAGCTGTTCGTATTTGATGTGGTTGAGGGGTTCACGGAATATAAAGTTTTATTAGTTTATTTAATTTTTAAATGTTCGTTTTTTTTTCAATATCTAAACCCTAAAATCATGAACATTCTTATAAGTCCAATGATTATGAGAATTTTTCAAGTCTTATAATTCCTTAAATATCAATTTTAAAGTTTTAATACAACAATTTTTAGATACGTTTTAAGCACACCATCTCGGTGGTTGTTAAACTCTTAAATGAATTGCTTCAAAATTGCTTTTGGCAATCAGGTTTTCCCCAAATTATGAAAATTTTTCTACGTCCCAAATCCCGAAATCATAAAATATTTTCTAAATCGCAAAACTATGTAAAAAATGTTAGGTCCCAAAATTATGAAAATTTTTCCAAGACCCAATCGCGTAATCATAAAAATTCTGCTAAGCCCCAACTAATGAAATGATAAAATGTCTTCTAAGTCCCAAAATTATGAAAATTTTTTTAAGTCCCAAAATTATGAGTACTTTTTCAAGTCCCAAAATTTATGAAAATTTTTCTTAGTCTCAAAATTATGAACATTTTTCTAAGTCCCGAGATCATAAAAAATTTAAGTCCCTAAATTATTCGAAAACATTAAAATAAGTCCCTAATTATAAAAATTATGTTTACGTGTCGAAATCATACAAATTTTTCTAGTCCCAAAGTTATGAAAATTTTTCTAAGTTCCGGAATCATAACAATTTTTCTAAGTCCCATAATTATAAAAAGTTTTCTAAATCCCGGAATCATAAACATTTTTCTGAGTCCCAAAATTATGAAAATTTTTTTAAGTCCCGAAATCATAAAAACGTTTCCAAGTCCCAAATCCCAAAATCAGAAGAATTCTTCTAGGTCCCAAAATTATGAAAATTTTTCCAAGTCTAAAAACTATGAACATTTTACTAAGTCCAAAAATTATGAAAATTTTTCTTAGACCCAATCCCAAAATCATAAAAAATTTTCTTAGACCCAAAATTATGAACATTTTGCTAAGTCCCGAAATCATAAAAAATTTAAGTCCCTAAATTATGAAAATTTTTCCAAGACCCCAAATTATGAAAAAAAAATTCTAAGTTCCGAAAACATTAAAATATTTCTAAGTCCCAAATTATGAACATTTTTTTTACGTGTCGAAATCATAACAATTTTTCTAAGTCCCTAAATTATGAACATTTTTCTAAGTTCCGGAATCATAAAAATTTTTCTAGGTTCCAAAATTATGAAAACATTTTTAAGCCCCGAAATCATAAAAATTTTTCCAAGACCCAAATCCTGAAATCAAAAGAATTCTTCTAGGTTCCAAAATTATGAAATTTTTTTTAAGTCCCAAAGTTACGAACATTTTTTCTAAGTTCCAAAATTATGAAAATTTTTCTAATCCCCGAAATCATAAAGTATCCAAGTCCCGAAATCATAAAAAAATGTCTGTCCCGAAATCATGAAACAAATTTTAAGTCCCAAAATCATCACAGCTGTTCGTATTTGATGTGGTTGAGGGGTTCACGGAATATAAAGTTTTATTAGTTTATTTCATTCTTAAATGTTCGTTTTTATTTCAATATCATGATACCCTAAAATCATGAACATTCTTATAAGTCCAATGATTATGAGAATTTTTCAAGTCTTATAATTCCTTAAATATCAATTTTAAAGTTTTAATACAACAATTTCTAGATACGTTTTAAGCACACCATCTCGTTATTTGTTGAACTCTTAAATGAATTGCTTCAAAATTGCTTTTGGAAATCAGGTTTTCCCCAAATTATGAACATTTTTCTACGTCCCAAATCCCGAAATCAGAAAATATCTTCTAAGTCCCAAAATTATGTAAAAAATTTTAGGTCCCAAAATTATGAAAATTTTTCTAAGTCCTGAAAGCATAAACATTTTCCTTAGTCCCAAAAACATTAAAATATTTCTAAGTCCCAAAATTATGAAAAGTTTTTTAAGTCCCGGAATAATAAAAATTTGTCTGAGTCCCAAAATCATGAAAAATTTTTTAAGTCCCGAAATCATAACAAAATTTTCCAAGTCCCAAAATTATGAAAATTTTTCTAAGTCCCAAAATTATGAAAACTTATCTAAGTCCCAATCCCGAAATCATAAAAATTCTTCTAAGTCCCAAATTCCGAAATGATAAAATATTTTTCAAGTCCCAAAATTATGAAAAGTTTTTTAAGTCCCGGAATCATAAAAATTTGTCTGAGTCCCAAAATCATGAAAACATTTTTAAGTCCCGAAATCATAAAAATTTAACCAAGTCCCAAAATTATGAAAATTTTTCAAAGTCTCAAAATTATGAAAACTTATCTAAGTCCCAATCCCGAAATCATAAAAATTCTTCAAAGTCCCAAATTCCGAAATGATAAAATATTTTTCAAGTCCCAAAATTATGAAAATTTTTCCACGACCCAATCCCGAAATCATAAAAATTTTTTTAAGCCCCTAATCATGAAATCATAAATTGTCTTCTAAGTCCCAAAATTATGAACATTTTTTTCAGTCCCAAAATTATGAAAACTCTTCCAAGTCCCAAAATTATGGCAGGAAAACATTAAAATATTTCTAAGCCACAAATTATGAAATTTTTTTTTACGTGGCGAAATCATAAAAATTTGTATAAGTCCCAAAATTATGAAAAGTTTCTTAAGTCCCGGGAATCATAAAATGAAATTGAAAAATGAAAATTTTTCCAAGTCTCAAAATTATGAAAAATATTTTAAGTCCCAAAATTATGAAAATTTTTCCAAGACCCAATCCCGAAATCATAAAAAATCTTCTTAGCCCCAAATTATGAACTGATAAAATGTCTTCTAAGTCCCAAAATTATGAAAATTTTTGTAAGTCCCATAATTATGAAAACTTTTCCAATTCCCAAAATTATGAAAATTTGTCTTAGTCCCAAACTTATGAAAATATTTCTAAGTTCCGGAATCATAAACATTTTTTCGAAGTCCCAAAATTATGAACATTTTACCAAGCCCCAAAATTATGAAAATTTTTCTTAGTCCCTAAATGATGAACATTTTTCTAAGTCCCGAAATCACAAAAAATTTAAGTCCATAATTATAAAAAATTTTCCAATACCCCAAATTATGAAAAAAAAATTCTAAGTCCCGAAAACATTAAAATATTTCTAAGTCACAAATTATGAAAAATTTTTTTAGGTGGCGAAATCATAAAAACTTTTACAAGTCCCAAATCCCGAAATCAGGAGAATTCTTGTAGGTCGCAAAATTATTAAAATTTTTCCAAGTCCCAAATCCCAAAATAAGAAGAATTTTTCTAGGTCCCAAAATTATGAAAATTTTTCCAAGTCTCAAAATTATGAACATTTTTTTAAGTCACAAAATTATGAAAATTTTTCCAAGACCTAATCCCGAAATCATAAAAATTCTTCTAAGCCTTAAATCATGAACTGATAGAATGTCTTCTAAGTCCCAAAATTATGAAAATTTTTTTAAGTCCCAATATTATGAAAACTTTTCCAATTCCCAAATTATGAAAATTTTTCTTAGTACCAAAATTATGAAAATTTTTCTAAGTCCTGAAATCATAAACAATTTATGTCCCTAAATTATGAAAATTTTTCCAAGACCCCAAATTATGAAAAAAATTTCTAAGTTCCGAAAACATTAAAATACTTCTAAGTCCCAAAAATGAAAATTTTGTTTACGTGTCGAAATCATAAAAATTTTTCTAAGTCCCAAGCTTATGAAAATTTTTCAAAGTTCCGGATTCATAAAAATTTGTCTACGTCCCAAAATTATAAAAAGTTTTCTAAATCCCGGAATCATAAAAATTTTTCTGAGTCCCAAAATTATGAAAAATTTTTTAAGTCCCGAAATCATAAAAAATTTTCCAAGTCTTAAATCCCGAAATCAGAAGAATTCATCTAGGTACCAAGGTTATGGAAATTTTTTTAAGTCCCAAAATTATGAAAATTTTTCTAAGTCCCAAAATTATGAAAATTTTTCCACGACCCAATCCCGAAATCATAAAAATTTTTCTAAGCCCCAAATCATGAAATCATAAAAATTTTCTAAGTCCTAAAATTATGAAAAGTTTTTTAAGTCCCGGAATCATAAAAATTTTTCTGAGTCCCAAAATTATGAAAAAATTTTTAAGTCCCGAAATCATAAAAATTTTTCCAAGTCCCAAATCCCGAAATCAGAAGAATTTTTCTAGGTCCCTAAATTATGAAAACTTTTCCAAGTCTCAAAATTATGAAAATTTTTTTAAGTCTCAAAATTACGAAAATGTTTCCAAGACCCAATCCCGAAATCATAAAAATTCTTCTAAGCCCCAAATCATGAAATCATAAAATGTCTTCTAAGTCCCAAAATTATGAAAATTTTTTTCAGTCCCAAAATTATGAAAACTGTTCCAAGTCCCAAAATTATGAAAACTTTTCCAAGTCCCAAAATTATGAAAATGTTTCTAAGTCCCCAAATTATGAAAAATTTTTAAGTCCCGAAATCATAAAAAATTTTCCAAGTCTCAAATCTCGAAATCAGAAGAATTTTTCTAGGTCCCAAAATTATGAAAATTTTTCCAAGTCCCAAAACTATGAAAACTGTTTCAAGTCCCAAAATTATGAAAACTTTTCCAAGTCCCAAAATTATGAAAATATTTCTATGTTCCGGAATCATAAAAATTTTTTTGAAGTCCCAAAATTATGAACATTTTACCAAGCCCCAAAATTATGAAAATTTTTCTTAGTCCCTAAATGATGAACATTTTTCTAAGTCCCGAAATCACAAAAAATTTAAGTCCATAATTATAAAAATTTTTCCAATACCCCAAATTATGAAAAAAAATTCTAAGTCCCGAAAACATTAAAATATTTCTAAGTCACAAATTATGAAAAATTTTTTTAGGTGGCGAAATCATAAAAACTTTTCCAAGTCCCAAATCCCGAAATCAGAAGAATTTTTCTAGGTCACAAAATTATGAAAATTTTTCCAAGTCTCAACATTATGAAAATTTTTTTAAGTCACAAAATTATGAAAATTTTTCCAAGACCTAATCCCGAAACCATAAAAATTCTTCTAAGCCTCAAATCATGAACTGATAGAATGTCTTCTAAGTCCCAAAATTATGAAAATTTTTTTAAGTCCCAATATTATGAAAACTTTTCCAATTCCCAAATTATGAAAATTTTTCTTAGTACCAAAATTATGAAAAAAATTTCTAAGTTCCGAAAACATTAAAATACTTCTAAGTCCCAAAATATGAAAATTTTGTTTACGTGTCGAAATCATAAAAAATTTTCTAAGTCCCAAACTTATGAAAATTTTTTAAAGTCCCGAAATCATAAAAATTTTTCCAAGTCTTAAATCCCGAAATCAGAAGAATTCTTCTAGGTACCAAGGTTATGGAAATTTTTTTAAGTCCCAAAATTATGAAAATTTTTCTAAGTCCCAAAATTATGAACATTTTTCCACGACCCAATCCCGAAATCATAAAAATTTTTCTAAGCCCCAAATCATGAAATCATAAAAATTTTCTAAGTCCCAAAATTATGAAAAGTTTTTTAAGTCCCGGAATCATAAAAATTTTTCTGAGTCCCAAAATTATGAAAAAATTTTTAAGTCCCGAAATCATAAAAAATTTTCCAAGTCCCAAATCCCGAAATCAGAAGAATTTTTCTAGGTCCCAAAATTATGAAAACTTTTCCAAGTCTCAAAATTATGAACATTTTTTTAAGTCTCAAACTTCCGAAAATTTTTCCACAACCCAATCCCGAAATCATAAAAATTCTTCTAAGCCCCAAATCATGAAATCATAAAATGTCTTCTAAGTCCCAAAATTATGAAAATTTTTTTCAGTCCCAAAATTATGAAAACTGTTCCAAGTCCCAAAATTATGAAAACTTTTCCAAGTCCCAAAATTATGAAAATGTTTCTAAGTCCCCAAATTATGAAAATTTTCTAAGTGCCAAAAGTCATAAATAGAAGTCATAAAATATTGAAAATTTTTCAGTCAGAAAAAGCATAAAAAATTTTCTTAGTCGCAAAATTATGAAAATTTTTCTTAGTCCCAAAATTATAAAAAGTTTTCTAAATCCCGGAATCATAAAAAAATTTCTAAGTCCCAAAATTATGAAAAATTTTTAAGTCCCGAAATCATAAAAAAATTTCCAAGTCTCAAATCTCGAAATCAGAAGAATTTTTCTAGGTCCCAAAATTATGAAAATTTTTCCAAGTCCCAAAATTATGAAAATTTTTTTAAGTCTCAAAATTACGAAAATGTTTCCAAGACCCAATCCCGAAATCATAAAAATTCTTCTAAGCCCCAAATCATGAAATCATAAAATGTCTTCTAAGTCCCAAATTATGAACATTTTTTTTACGTGTCGAAATCATAACAATTTTTCTAAGTCCCTAAATTATGAACATTTTTCTAAGTTCCGGAATCATAAAAATTTTTCTAGGTCCCAAAATTATGAAAACTTTTTTAAGTCCCGAAATCATAAAAATTTTTCCAAGACCCAAAACTGAAATCAAATGAATTCTTCTCGGTTCCAAAATTATGCAATTTTTTTTAAGTCCCAAAATTACGAGAATTTTTTCTAAGTTCCAAAAGTATGAAAATTTTTCTAATCCCCGAAATCATAAAGTATTCTAAGTCCCGAAATCATAAAAAAATGTCTGTCCCGAAATCATGAAACAAATTTTAAGTCCCAAAATCATCACAGCTGTTCGTATTTGATGTGGTTGAGGGGTTCACGGAATATAAAGTTTTATTAGTTTATTTAATTTTTAAATGTTCGTTGTTTTTTCAATATCTAAACCCTAAAATCATGAACATTCTTATAAGTCCAATGATTATGAGAATTTTTCAAGTCTTATAATTCCTTATATATCAATTTTAATGTTGTAATACAACAATTTCTAGATACGTTTTAACCACACCATCTCGGTGGTTGTTAAACTCTTAAATTAATTGCTTCAAAATTGCTTTTGGCAATCAGGTTTTCCCCAAATTATGAAAATTTTTCTACGTCCCAAATCATGAAATCATAAAAATTTTCTAAGTGCTAAAATTATGAAAAGTTTTTTAAGTCCCGGAATCATAAAAATTTTTCTGAGTCCCAAAATTATGAAAAAAATTTTAAGTCCCGAAATCATAAAAATTTTTCCAAGTCCCAAATCCCGAAATCAGAAGAATTTTTCTAGGTCCCTAAATTATGAAAACTTTTCCAAGTCTCAAAATTATGAAAATTTTTTAAGTCCCAAAATTATGAAAATTTTTCCAAGACCCAATTCCGAAATCATAAAAATTCTTCTAATCCCCAAATCATGAACTGATAAAATGTCTTTTAAGTCCCAAAATTATGAAAATTTTTTTAAGTCCCAATATTATGAAAACTTTTCCAATTCCCAAAATTATGAAAATTTGTCTTCGTCCCAAACTTATGAAAATTTTTCTAAGTTCCGGAATCATAAAAATTTTTCGAAGTCCCAAAATTATGAACATTTTACCAAGTCCCAAAATTATGAAATTTTTTTTAGTCCCGAAATCATAAGAAATTTTCCAAGTCCCAAATCCCGAAATCAGAAGAATTCTTTTAGGTCCCAAAATTATGAAAATTTTTCCAAGTCCCAAATCCCAAAATCAGAAGAATTTTTCTAGGTCCCACAATTATGAAAATTTTTCCAAGTCTCAAAATTATGAAACTTTTTTTAGGTCACAAAATTATGAAAATTTTTCCAAGATCCAATCCCGAAATCATAAAAATTCTTCTAAGCCTCAAATCATGAACTGATAAAATGTCTTCTGAGTGCCAAAATTATGAAAACTTTTTTTATGTCCCAATATTATGAAAACTTTTCCAATTCCCAAATTATGAAAATTTTTCTTAGTCCCAAAATTATGAAAAATTTTCTAAGTCCCGAAATCATAAACAATTTATGTCCCTAAATTATGAAAAGTTTTCTAAATCCCGGAATCATAAACATTTTTCTGAGTCCCAAAATTATGAAAAATTTTTTAAGTCCCGAAATCATAAAAATTTTTCCAAGTGCCAAATCCCGAAATCAGAAGAATTCTTCTAGGTCCCAAAATTATGAAAATTTTTCCAAGTCTCGAAATTATGAAAATTTTTTTAAGTCCCAAAATTATGAAAATTTTTCCAATACCCAATCCCGAAATCATAAAAATTCTTCTAAGCCTCAAATCATGAACTGATAAAAAGTCTTCTAATTCCCAATATTATGAAAATTTGTTTTAAGTCCCAATATTATGAAAACTTTTCCATTCCCAAGATTATGAAAATTTTTCTTAGTCCCAAACTTATGAAAATTTCCCGAAATCATAAACAATTCATTCGGGACAAAAAAGTCCCGAAATCATAAACAATTTATGTCCCTAAATTATGAAAATTTTTCCAAGACCCCAAATTATGAAAAAAATTCCCAATATTATGAAAACTTTTCCATTCCCAAAATTATGAAAATTTTTCTAGGTCCCAAAATTATGAAAATTTTTCCAAGAATAAATATCGAAATCATAAAAATCTTTCTCAGCCCCAAATCCCGAAATCAGAAGAATTCTTCTAGGTCCCAAGGTTATGGAAATTTTTTTAAGTCCCAAAATTATGAAAATTTTTCCACAACCCAATCCCGAAATCATAAAAAATTTTCTCAGCCCCAAATCATGAAATCATAAAAAATTTCTAAGTCCCAAAATTATGAAAAGTTTTTTAAGTCCCGGAACCATAAAAATTTTTCTGAGCCCCAAAATTATGAAAAAATTTTTAAGTCCCGAAATCATAAAAAAATTTCCAAGTCCCAAATCCCGAAATCAGAAGAATTTTTTCTAGGTCCCAAAATTATGAAAATTTTTCCAAGTCCCAAATCCCAAAATCAGAAGAATTTTTCTAGGTCCCAAAATTATGAAAATTTTTCCAAGTCTCAAAATTATGAAAATTTTTTTAAGTCACAAAATTATGAAAATATTTCCAAGACCCAATCCCGAAATCATAAAAATTCTTCTAAGCCTCAAATCATTAACTGATAAAATGTCTTCTAAGTCCCAAAATTATGAAAAATTTTTTATGTTCCAATATTATGAAAACTTTTCCAATTCCCAAATTATGACAATTTTTCTTAGTCCCAAAATTATGAAAATTTTTCTAAGTCCCGAAATCATAAACAATTTATGTCCCTAAATTATGAAAATTTTTCCACGACCCCAAATTATGAAAAAAATGTCTAAGTTCCGAAAACATTAAAATATTTCTAAGTCCCAAAATATGAAAATTTTGTTACGTGTCGAAATCATAAAAAATTTTCTCAGTCCCAAACTTATTAAAATTTTTCAAAGTTGCGGATTCATAAAATTTTTTCTACGTCCCAAAGTTATAAAAAGTTTTCTAAATCCCGGAATCATAAACATTTTTCTGAGTCCCAAAATTATGAAAAATTTTTAAGTCCCGAAATCATAAAAAATTTCCAAGTCCCAAATCCCGAAAACAGAAGAATTCTTTTAGGTCCCAATATTATGAAAATTTTTTTAAGTCCCAATATTATGAAAACTTCTCCATTCCCAAAATTATGAACATTTTTCTAGGTCCCAAAATTATGAAAATTTTTCCAAGACCCAAT
The DNA here is from genome assembly GCA_910595825.1 of Philhelius pedissequus. NCBI lineage: Eukaryota > Metazoa > Arthropoda > Insecta > Diptera > Syrphidae > Philhelius > Philhelius pedissequus. The sequence goes on from OU343161.1 coordinate 153,313,229, forward strand.
ATCGAAATCATAAAAATCCTTCTCAGCCCCAAATCCCGAAATCAGAAGAATTCTTCTAGGTCCTAAAATTATGAAAATTTTACCAAGTCCCAAAATTATGAAAATTTTTCTTACTCCCAAAATTATGAACATTTTTCTAAGTCCCGAAATCATAAAAAAATTAAGTCCATAAATTATTAAAATTTTTCCAATACCCCAAATTATGAAAAAAATTTCTAAGTCCCGAAAACATTAAAATATTTCTAAGTCACAAATTTTGAAATTTTTTTTACGAGGCGAAATCATAAAAAATTTTCCAAGTCCCAAATCCCGAAATCAGAAGAATTCTTTTAGGTCCCAAAATTATGAAAATTTTTCCAAGTCTCAAAATTATGAAAATTTTTTGAAGTCACAAAATTATGAAAATTTTTCCAAGACCTAATCCCGAAATCATAAAAATTCTTCTAAACCTCAAATCATGAACTGATTAAATGTCTTCCAAGTCCCAAAATTATGAAAAAAATGTTAAGTCCCGAAATCATAAAAAATTTTCCAAGTCCCAAATCCCGAAATCAGAAGAATTTTTTATAGGTCTCAAAATTATGAAAATTTTTTTAATTCCCAAAATTATGAAAATTTTTCCAAGACCCAATTCCGAAATCATAAAAATTCTTCTAAGCCCCAAATCATGAACTGATAAAATGTCTTCTAAGTCCCAAAATTATGAAAATTTTTTTAAGTCCCAAAATTATGAAAATTTTTCCAACTCCCAAATCCCAAAATCAGAAGAATATTTCTAGGTCCCAAAATTATGAAAATTTTTTTATGTTCCAATATTATTAAAACTTTTCCAATTCCCAAATTATGAAAATTTTTCTTAGTCCCAAAATTATGAAAGTCCCGAAATCATAAGCAATTTATGTCCCTAAATTATGAAAATTTTTCCAAGACCCCAAATTATGAAAAAAATGTCTAAGTTCCGAAAACATTAAAATATTTCTTATTCCCAAAATATGAAAATTTTGTTACGTGTCGAAATCATAACAATTTTTCTCAGTCCCAAACTTATGAAAAGTTTTCAAAGTTCCGGATTCATACAAATTTTTCCACGTCCCAAAATTATAAAAAGTTTTCTAAATCCCGGAGTCATAAACATTTTTCTGAGTCCACAATTATGAAAAAATTTTTAAGCCCCGAAATCATAAAAATTTTTCCATGTCCCAAATCCCGAAATCAGAAGAATTCTTCTAGGTCCAAAATTATGAAAATTTTTCCAAGTCTCAAAATTATGAAAATTTTTTTAAGTCCCAAAATTATGAAAATTTTTCCAATACCCAATCCCGAAATCATAAAAATTTTTCCATGTCCCAAATCCCGAAATCAGAAGAATTATTCTAGGTCCAAAATTATGAAAATTTTTCCAAGTCTCAAAATTATGAAAATTTTTTTAAGTCCCAATATTATGAAAACTTTTCCATTCCCAAAATTATGAAAATTTTTCTAGGTCCCAAAATTATGAAAATTTTTCCAAGACCCAATATCGAAATCATAAAAATCCTTCTCAGCCGAAAATCCCGATATCAGAAGAATTCTTCTAGGTCCTAAAATTTTGAAATTTTACCAAGTCCCAAAATTATGAAAATTTTTCTTACTCCCAAAATTATGAACATTTTTCTAAGTCCCGAAATCATAAAAAATTTAAGTCCATAAATTATGAAAATTTTTCCAATACCCCAAATTATGAAAAAAATGTCAAGTCCCGAAAACATTAAAATATTTCTAAGTCACAAATTTTGAAAATTTTTTTTACGTGGCGAAATCATAAAAAAATTTCCAAGTCCCAAATCCCGAAATCAGAAGAATTCTTTTAGGTCCCAAAATTATGAAAATTTTTCCAAGTCCCAAAATTATGAAAATTTTTCTAAGTCCCGAAATCATAAACAATTTATGTCCCTAAATTATGAAAATTTTTCCAAGGTACCCCAAATTATGAAAAAAATTTCTAAGTTCCGAAAACATTAAAATATTTCAAGTCCCAAAATATTAAAATTTTGTTTACGTTCGAAATCATAAAAATTTTTCTAAGTCCCAAACTTATGAAAATTTTTCAAAGTTCCGGATTCATAAAAATTTTTCTACGTCACAAAATTATGAAAAGTTTTCTAAGCCGGAATCATAAAAACATTTATGGGTTCCAAAATTATGAAAACTTTTTTAAGTCCCAAAATTATGAACATTTTTTCTAAGTCCCAAAATTATGAAAATTTTTCCAAGTCCAAAATCCCAAAATCAGAAGAATTTTTCTAGGTCCCAATATTATGAAAATTTTTCCAAGTCTCAAAATTATGAAAATTTTTTTAAGTCACAAAATTATGAAAATATTTCCAAGACCCAACCCGAAATCATAAAAATTCTTCTAAGCCTCAAATCATTAACTATAAAATGTCTTCTGAGTCCCAAAATTATGAAAATTTTTTTATGTTCCAATATTATGAAAACTTTTCCAATTCCCAAATTATGACAATTTTTCTTAGTCCCAAAATTATGAAAATTTTTCTAAGTCCCGAAATCATAAACAATTTATGTCCCTAAATTATGAAAATTTTTCCACGAGCCCAAATTATGAAAAAAATGTCTAAGTTCCGAAAACATTAAAATATTTCTAAGTCCCAAAATATGAAAATTTTGTTACGTGTCGAAATCATAAAAAATTTTCTCAGTCCCAAACTTATTAAAATTTTTCAAAGTTCCGGATTCATAAAAATTTTTCTACGTCCCAAAGTTATAAAAAGTTTTCTAAATCCCGGAATCATAAACATTTCTCTGAGTCCCAAAATTATGAAAAATTTTTAAGTCCCGAAATCATAAAAATTTTTCCAAGTCCCAAATCCCGAAATCAGAAGAATTCTTCTAGGTCTCAAAATTATGAAAATTTTGTTAAGTCCCAAAATTATGAAAATTTTTCCAATACCCAATCCCGAAATCAAAAAAATTCTTCTAAGCCCCAAATCATGAACTGATAAAATGTCTTCTAAGTCCCAATATTATGAAAACTTCTCCATTCCCAAAATTATGAACATTTTTCTAGGTCCCAAAATTATGAAAATTTTTCCAAGACCCAATATCGAAATCATAAAAATCCTTCTCAGCCCCAAATCCCGAAATCAGAAGAATTCTTCTAAGTCCCAATATTATGAAAATTTTTTTAAGTCCCAATATTATGAAAACTTCTCCATTCCCAAAATTATGAACATTCTTCTAGGTTCCAAAATTATGAAATTTTGTTTAAGTCCCAAAATTATGAACATTTTTTCTAAGTCCCAAAATTATGAAAATTTTTCCAAGTCCCAAATCCCGAAATCAGAAGAATTCTTCTAGGTCCTAAAATTATGAAAATTTTACCAAGTCTCAAAATTATGACAATTTTTTTAAGTCCCAAAATTATGAAAATTTTTCCAATACCCAATCCCGAAATCATAAAAATTCTTCTAAGCCTCAAATCATTAACTGATAAAATGTCTTCTGAGTCCCAAAATTATGAAAAATTTTTTATGTTCCAATATTATGAAAACTTTTCCAATTCCCAAAGTATGACAATTTTTCTTAGTCCCAAAATTATGAAAATTTTTCTAAGTCCCGAAATCATAAACAATTTATGTCCCTAAATTATGAAAATTTTTCCAATACCCCAAATTATGAAAAAAATTTCTAAGTCCCGAAAACATTAAAATATTTCTAAGTCACAAATTTTGAAATTTTTTTTACGAGGCGAAATCATAAAAAAATTTCCAAGTCCCAAATCCCGAAATCAGAAGAATTCTTTTAGGTCCCAAAATTATGAAAATTTTTCCAAGTCCCAAAATTATGAAAAATTTTCCAAGTCCTAAAATTATGAAAATTTTTCCAAGTCCCAAATCCCAAAATCAGAAGAATATTTCTAGGTCCCAAAATTATGAAAATTTTTCCAAGTCTCAAAATTATGAAAATTTTTTGAAGTCACAAAATTATGAAAATTTTTCCAAGAACTAATCCCGAAATCATAAAAATTCTTCTAAACCTCAAATCATGAACTGATAAAATGTCTTCCAAGTCCCAAAATTATGAAAAATTTTTTAAGCCCCGAAATCATAAAAATTTTTGCACGTCCCAAATCCCGAAATCAGAAGAATTCTTCTAGGTCCCAAAATTATGAAAATTTTTTCAAGTCTCAAAATTATGAAAAATTTTTTAAATCCCAAAATTATGAAAATTTTTCCAATACCCAATCCCGAAATCATAAAAATTCTTCTAAGCCCCAAATCATGAACTGATAAAATGTCTTCTAAGTCCCAATATAATGAAAAAAATCTTAAGTCCCAATATTATGAAAACTTTTCCATTCCCAAAATTATGAAAATTTTTCTAGGTCCCAAAATTATGAAAATTTTTCTAGGTCCCAAAATTATGAAAATTTTTCCAAGACCCAATATCGAAATCATAAAAATCCTTCTCAGCCGAAAATCCCGAAATCAGAAGAATTCTTCTAGGTCCTAAAATTATGAAATTTTACCAAGTCCCAAAATTATGAAAATTTTTCTTACTCCCAAAATTATGAACATTTTTCTAAGTCCCGAAATCATAAAAAATTTAAGTCCATAAATTATGAAAATTTTTCCAATACCCCAAATTATGAAAAAAATGTCAAGTCCCGAAAACATTAAAATATTTCTAAGTCACAAATTTTGAAAATTTTTTTTGCGTGGCGAAATCATAAAAAAATTTCCAAGTCCCAAATCCCGAAATCAGAAGAATTTTTTTAGGTCCCAAAATTATGAAAATTTTTCCAAGTCCCAAAATTATGAAAATTTTTCTAAGTCCCAAAATTATGAAAATTTTTCCAAGTCCCAAATCCCAAAATTATGAAAATTTTTCCAAGTCTCAAAATTATGAAAATTTTTTGAAGTCACAAAATTATGAAAATTTTTCCAAGACCTAATCCCGAAATTATAAAAATTCTTCTAAGCCTCAAATCATGAACTGATAAAATGTCTTCCAAGTCCCAAAATTATTAAAATTTTTTTAAGTCCCAATATTATGAAAACTTTTCCAATTCCCAAATTATGAAAAGTTTTCTTAGTCCCAAAATTATGAAAATTTTTCTAAGTCCCGAAATCATAAACAATTTATGTCCCTAAATTATGAAAATTTTTCCAAGGTACCCCAAATTATGAAAAAAATTTCTAAGTTCCGAAAACATTAAAATATTTCAAGTCCCAAAATATGAAAATTTTGTTTACGTTCGAAATCATAAAAATTTTTCTAAGTCCCAAACTTATGAAAATTTTTCAAAGTTCCGGATTCATAAAAATTTTTCTACGTCACAAAATTATGAAAAGTTTTCTAAGCCGGAATCATAAAAATATTTATGGGTTCCAAAATTATGAAAACTTTTTTAAGTCCCGAAATCATAAAAATTTTTCCAAGTCCCAAATCCTGAAATCAGAAGAATTCTTTTAGGTGCCAAAATTATGAAAATTTTTCCAAGTCCCAAAATTATGAAAATTTTTCTAAGTCCCAAAATTATGAAAATTTTTCCAAGTCCCAAATCCCAAAATCAGAAGAATTTTTCTAGGTCCCAAAATTATGAAAATTTTTCCAAGTCTCAAAATTATGAAAATTTTTTTAAGTCACAAAATTATGAAAATATTTCCAAGACCCAATCCCGAAATCATAAAAATTCTTCTAAGCCTCAAATCATTAACTGATAAAATGTCTTCTGAGTCCCAAAATTATGAAAAATTTTTTATGTTCCAATATTATGAAAACTTTTCCAATTCCCAAATTATGACAATTTTTCTTAGTCCCAAAATTATGAAAATTTTTCTAAGTCCCGAAATCATAAACAATTTATGTCCCTAAATTATGAAAATTTTTCCACGACCCCAAATTATGAAAAAAATGTCTAAGTTCCGAAAACATTAAAATATTTCTAAGTCCCAAAATATGAAAATTTTGTTACGTGTCGAAATCATAAAAAAATTTCTCAGTCCCAAGCTTATTAAAATTTTTCAAAGTTCCGGATTCATAAAAATTTTTCTACGTCCCAAAGTTATAAAAAGTTTTCTAAATCCCGGAATCATAAACATTTTTCTGAGTCCCAAAATTATGAAATATTTTTAAGTCCCGAAATCATAAAAATTTTTCCAAGTCCCAAATCCCGAAATCAGAAGAATTCTTCTAGGTCTCAAAATTATGAAAATTTTTTTTAGTCCCAAAATTATGAAAATTTTTCCAAGACCTAATCCCGAAATCATAAAAATTCTTCTAAACCTCAAATCATGAACTGATAAATTGTCTTCTAAGTCCCAATATTATGAAAAATTTTTTAAGTCCCAATATTATGAAAACTTCTCCATTCCCAAAATTATGAACATTTTTCTAGGTCCCAAAATTATGAAAATTTTTCCAAGACCCAATATCGAAATCATAAAAATCCTTCTCAGCCCCAAATCCCGAAATCAGAAGAATTCTTCTAGGTCCTAAAATTTTGAAAATTTTACCAAGTCCCAAAATTATGAAAATTTTTCTTACTCCCAAAATTATGAACATTTTTCTAAGTCCCGAAATCATAAAAAATTTAAGTCGATAAATTATTAAAATTTTTCCAATACCCCAAATTATGAAAAAAATTTCTAAGTCCCGAAAACATTAAAATATTTCTAAGTCACAAATTTTGAAATTTTTTTTACGAGGCGAAATCATAAAAAAATTTCCAAGTCCCAAATCCCGAAATCAGAAGAATTCTTTTAGGTCCCAAAATTATGAAAATTTTTCCAAGTCCCAAATCCCAAAATCAGAAGAATGTTTCTAGGTCCCAAAATTATGAAAATTTTTCCAAGTCTCAAAATTATGAAAATTTTTTGAAGTCACAAAATTATGAAAATTTTTCCAAGACCTAATCCCGAAATCATAAAAATTCTTCTAAACCTCAAATCATGAACTGATAAAATGTCTTCCAAGTCCCAAAATTATGAAAATTTTTTTAAGTCCCAATATTATGAAAACTTTTCCAATTCCCAAATTATGAAAATTTTTCTTAGTCCCAAAATTATGAAAATTTTTCTAAGTCCCGAAATCATAAATAATTTATGTCCCTAAATTATGAAAATTTTTCCAAGACCCCAAATTATGAAAATAATTTCCAAGTTCCGAAAACATTAAAATATTTCTAAGTCCCAAAATATGAAATTTTGTTTACGTGTCGAAATCATAAACATTTTTCTCAGTCCCAAACTTATGAAAATTTTTCAAAGTTCCGGATTCATAAAAAATTTTCTACGTCCCAAAATTATAAAAAGTTTTCTAAATCCCGGAATGTAAACATTTTTCTGAGTCCCAAAATTATGAAAAAATTTTTAAGTCCCGAAATCATAAAAATTTTTCCACGTCCCAAATCCCGAAATCAGAAGAATTCTTCTAGGTCCCAAAATTATGAAAATTTTTCCAAGTCTCAAAATTATGAAAATTTTTTTAAGTCCCAAAATTATGAAAATTTTTCCAATACCCAATCCCGAAATCATAAAAATTCTTCTAAGCCCCAAATCATGAATTGATAAAATGTCTTCTAAGTCCCAATATTATGAAAATTTTTTTAAGTCCCAATATTATGAAAACTTTTCCATTCCCAAAATTATGAAAACTTTTCTAGGTCCCCAAATTAGGAAAATTTTTCCAAGACCCAATATCGAAATCATAAAACTCCTTCTCAGCCCCAAATCCCGAAATCAGAAGAATTCTTCTAGGTTCTAAAATTATGAAAATTTTACCAAGTCCCAAAATTATGTAAATTTTTCTTACTCCCAAAATTATGAACATTTTTCTAAGTCCCGAAATCATAAAAAATTTAAGTCCATAAATTATGAAAATTTTTCCAATACCCCAAATTATGAAAAAAATTTCTAAGTCCCGAAAACATTAAAATATTTCTAAGTCACAAATTTTGAAATTTTTCTTTACGTGGCGAAATCATTAAAAATTTTCCAAGTCCCAAATCCCGAAATCAGATGAATTCTTTTAGGTCCCGAAATTATGAAAATATTTCCAAGTCCCAAAATTATGAAAATTTTTCTAAGTCCCAAAATTATGAAAATTTTTCCAAGTCCCAAATCCCAAAATCAGAAGAATGTTTCTAGGTCCCAAAATTATGAAAATTTTTCCAAGTCTCAAAATTATGAAAATTTTTTGAAGTCACAAAATTATGAAAATTTTTCCAAGATCTAATCCCGAAATCATAAAAATTCTTCTAAGCCCCAAATCATGAACTGATAAAATGTCTTCCAAGTCCCAAAATTATTAAAATTTTTTTAAGTACCAATATTATGAAAACTTTTCCAATTCCCAAATTATGAAAATTTTTCTTAGTCCCAAAATTATGAAAATTTTTCTAAGTCCCGAAATCATAAACAATTTATGTCCCTAAATTATGAAAATTTTTCCAAGACACCAAATTATGAACAAAATTTCTAAGTTCCGAAAACATTAAAATATTTCTAAGTCCCAAAATATTAAAATTTTGTTTACGTGTCGAAATCATAAAAATTTTTCTAAGTTCCAAACTTATGAAAATTTCTTAAAGTTCCGGATTCATAAAAATTTTTCTACGTCCCAAAATTATGAAAATTTTCTAAACCGGAATCATAAAAATATTTATGAGTCCCAAAATTATGAAAACTTTTTTAAGTCCCGAAATCATAAAAATTTTCCAAGTCCCAAATCCTGAAATCAGAAGCATTCTTCTAGGTTCCAAAATTATGAAATTTTGTTCAAGTCCCAAAATTATGAACATTTTTTCTAAGTCCCAAAATTATGAAAATTTTTCCAAGTCCCAAAATTATGAAAATTTTTCTAAGTCCCAAAATTATGAAAATTTTTCCAAGTCCCAAATCCCAAAATCAGAAGAATTTTTCTAGGTCCCAAAATTATGAAAATTTTTCCAAGTCTCAAAATTATGAAAATTTTTTTAAGTCACAAAATTATGAAAAGTTTTCCAAGACCCAATCCCGAAATCATAAAAATTCTTCTAAGCCCAAATCATTAACTGATAAAATGTCTTCTAAGACCCAAAATTATGAAAATTTTTGTATGTTCCAATATTATGAAAACTTTTCCAATTCCCAAATTATGAAAATTTTTCTTAGTCCCAAAATTATGAAAATTTTTCTAAGTCCCGAAATCATAAACAATTTATGTCCCTAAATTATGAAAATTTTTCCAAGTCCCAAAATTATGAAAATTTTTCTAAGTCCCAAAATTATGAAAATTTTTCCAAGTCCCAAATCCCAAAATCAGAAGAATTTTTCTAGGTCCCAAAATTATGAAAATTTTTCCAAGTCTCAAAATTATGAAAATTTTTTTAAGTCACAAAATTATGAAAAGTTTTCCAAGACCCAATCCCGAAATCATAAAAATTCTTCTAAGCCCAAATCATTAACTGATAAAATGTCTTCTAAGACCCAAAATTATGAAAATTTTTGTATGTTCCAATATTATGAAAACTTTTCCAATTCCCAAATTATGAAAATTTTTCTTAGTCCCAAAATTATGAAAATTTTTCTAAGTCCCGAAATCATAAACAATGTATGTCCTTAAATTATGAAAATTTTTCCAAGACCCCAAATTATGAAAATTTTTCTAAGTCCCAAAATTATGAAAATTTTTCCAAGTCCCAAATCTCAAAATCAGAAGAATGTTTCTAGGTCCCAAAATTATGAACATTTTTCCAAGTCTCAAAATTATGAAAATTTTTCCAATACCCAATCCCGAAATCATAAAAATTCTTCTAAGCCCCAAATCATGAACTGATAAAATGTCTTCTAAGTCCCAATATTATGAAAATTTTTTTAAGTCCCAATATTATGAATACGTTTCCATTCCCAAAATTATAAACATTTTTCTAGGTCCCAAAATTATGAAAATTTTTCCAAGACCCAATATCGAAATCATAAAAATCCATCTCAGCCCCAAATCCCGAAATCAGAAGAATTCTTCTAAGTCCTAAAATTATAAAAAAGTTACCAAGTCCCAAAATTATGAAAATTTTTCTTACTCCCAAAATTATGAACATTTTTCTAAGTCCCGAAATCATAAAAAATTTAAGTCCATAAATTATGAAAATTTTTCCAATACCCCAAATTATGAAAAAAATTTCTAAGTCCGGAAAACATTAAAATATTTCTAAGTCACAAATTTTGAAATTTTTTTTACGTGGCGAAATCATAAAAAATTTTCCAAGTCCCAAATGCCGAAATCAGATGAATTCTTTTAAGTCCCAAAATTATGAAAATTTTTCCAAGTCCCAAAATTATGAAAATTTTTCCAAGTCCCAAATCCCAAAATCAGAAGAATGTTTCTAGGTCCCAAAATTATGAAAATTTTTCCAAGTCTCAAAATTATGAAAATTTTTTAAAGTCACAAAATTATGAAAATTTGTCCAAGACCTAATCCCGAAATCATAAAAATTCTTCTAAGCCTCAAATCATGAACTGATAAAATGTCTTCCAAGTCCCAAAATTATTAAAAATTTTTTAAGTAACAATATAATGAAAACTTTTCCAATTCCCAAATATGAAATTTTTTCTTAGTCCCAAAATTATGAAAATTTTTCTAAGTCCCGAAATCATAAACAATTTATGTCCCTAAATTATGAAAAATTTTCCAAGACCCCAAATTATGAAAAAAATTTCTAAGTTCCGAAAACATTAAAATATTTCTAAGTCCCAAAATATGAAAATTTTGTTTACGTGTCGAAATCATAAAAATTTTTCTAAGTCCCACACTTATGAAAATTTCTTAAAGTTCCGGATTCATAAAAATTTTTCTATTTTTTTTATATGTTCCAATATTATGAAAACTTTTCCAATTCCCAAATTATGAAAATTTTTCTTAGTCCCAAAATTATGAAAATTTTTCTAAGTCCCGAAATCATAAACAATGTATGTCCCTAAATTACGAAAATTTTTCCAAGACCCCAAATTATGAAAAAAATTTCTAAGTTCCGAAAACATTAAAATATTTCTAAGTCCCAAAATATGAAATTTTGTTTACGTGTCGAAATCATAAAAATTTTTCTCAGTCCCAAACTTATGAAAATTTTTCAAAGTTCCGGATTCATAAAAATTTTTCTAGGTCCCAAAATTATAAAAGGTTTTCTAAATCCCGGAATCATAAACATATTTCTGAGTCCCAAAATTATGAAAAAATTTTTAAGTCCCGAAATCATAAAATTTTTTCCAAGTCCCAAGTCCCGAAATCAGAAGAATTCATCTAGGTCCCAAAATTATGAAAATTTTTCCAAGTCTCAAAATTATGAAAATTTTTCCAAGTCCCAAATCCCAAAATCAGAAGAATGTTTCTAGGTCCCAAAATTATGAAAATTTTTCCAAGACCCAATATCGAAATCATAAAAATCCATCTCAGCCCCAAATCCCGAAATCAGAAGAATTCTTCTAAGTCCTAAAATTATAAAAAAGTTACCAAGTCCCAAAATTATGAAAATTTTTCTTACTCCCAAAATTATGAACATTTTTCTAAGTCCCGAAATCATAAAAAATTTAAGTCCATAAATTATGAAAATTTTTCCAATACCCCAAATTATGAAAAAAATTTCTAAGTCCGGAAAACATTAAAATATTTCTAAGTCACAAATTTTGAAATTTTTTTTACGTGGCGAAATCATAAAAAATTTTCCAAGTCCCAAATGCCGAAATCAGATGAATTATTTTAAGTCCCAAAATTATGAAAATTTTTCCAAGTCCCAAAATTATGAAAATTTTTCCAAGTCCCAAATCCCAAAATCAGAAGAATGTTTCTAGGTCCCAAAATTATGAAAATTTTTCCAAGTCTCAAAATTATGAAAATTTTTTAAAGTCACAAAATTATGAAAATTTGTCCAAGACCTAATCCCGAAATCATAAAAATTCTTCTAAGCCTCAAATCATGAACTGATAAAATGTCTTCCAAGTCCCAAAATTATTTAAAATTTTTTAAGTAACAATATAATGAAAACTTTTCCAATTCCCAAATATGAAATTTTTTCTTAGTCCCAAAATTATGAACATTTTTCTAAGTCCCGAAATCATAAACAATTTATGTCCCTAAATTATGAAAAATTTTCCAAGACCCCAAATTATGAAAAAAATTTCTAAGTTCCGAAAACATTAAAATATTTCTAAGTCCCAAAATATGAAAATTTTGTTTACGTGTCGAAATCATAAAAATTTTTCTAAGTCCCACACTTATGAAAATTTCTTAAAGTTCCGGATTCATAAAAATTTTTCTATTTTTTTTGTATGTTCCAATATTATGAAAACTTTTCCAATTCCCAAATTATGAAAATTTTTCTTAGTCCCAAAATTATGAAAATTTTTCTAAGTCCCGAAATCATAAACAATGTATGTCCCTAAATTACGAAAATTTTTCCAAGACCCCAAATTATGAAAAAAATTTCTAAGTTCCGAAAACATTAAAATATTTCTAAGTCCCAAAATATGAAATTTTGTTTACGTGTCGAAATCATAAAAATTTTTCTCAGTCCCAAACTTATGAAAATTTTTCAAAGTTCCGGATTCATAAAAATTTTTCTAGGTCCCAAAATTATAAAAGGTTTTCTAAATCCCGGAATCATAAACATATTTCTGAGTCCCAAAATTATGAAAAAATTTTTAAGTCCCGAAATCATAAAATTTTTTCCAAGTCCCAAGTCCCGAAATCAGAAGAATTCATCTAGGTCCCAAAATTATGAAAATTTGTCCAAGTCTCAAAATTATGAAAATTTTTCCAAGTCCCAAATCCCAAAATCAGAAGAATGTTTCTAGGTCCCAAAATTATGAAAATTTTTCCAAGACCCAATATCGAAATCATAAAAATCCTTCTCAGCCCCAAATCCCGAAATCAGAAGAATTCTTCTAGGTCCTAAAATTATAAAAAAGTTACCAAGTCCCAAAATTATGAAAATTTTTCTTACTCCCAAAATTATGAACATTTTTCTAAGTCCCGAAATCATAAAAAATTTAAGTCCATAAATTATGAAAATTTTTCCAATACCCCAAATTATGAAAAAAAATTCTAAGTCCGGAAAACATTAAAATATTTCTAAGTCACAAATTTTGAAATTTTTTGTACGTGGCGAAATCATAAAAAATTTTCTCAGTCCCAAACTTATGAAAATTTTTCAAAGTTCCGGATTCATAAAAATTTTTCTAGGTCCCAAAGTTATAAAAGGTTTTCTAAATCCCGGAATCATAAACATTTTTCTGAGTCCCAAAATTATGAAAAAATTTTTAAGTCCCGAAATCATAAAATTTTTTCCAAGTCCCAAGTCCCGAAATCAGAAGAATTCATCTAGGTCCCAAAATTATGAACATTTTTCCAAGTCCCAAATCCCAAAATCAGAAGAATGTTTCTAGGTCCCAAAATTATGAAAATTTTTCCAAGACCCAATATCGAAATCATAAAAATCCTTCTCAGCCCCAAATCCCGAAATCAGAAGAATTCTTCTAGGTCCTAAAATTATAAAAAAGTTACCAAGTCCCAAAATTATGAAAATTTTTCTTACTCCCAAAATTATGAACATTTTTCTAAGTCCCGAAATCATAAAAAATTTAAGTCCATAAATTATGAAAATTTTTCCAATACCCCAAATTATGAAAAAAATTTCTAAGTCCGGAAAACATTAAAATATTTCTAAGTCACAAATTTTGAAATTTTTTTTACGTGGCGAAATCATAAAAAATTTTCCAAGTCCCGAATTCTTTTAAGTCCCAAAATTATGAAAATTTTTCCAAGACCCAATATCGAAATCATAAAAATCCTTCTCAGCCCCAAATCCCGAAATCAGAAGAATTCTTCTAGGTCCTAAAATTATAAAAAAGTTACCAAGTCCCAAAATTATGAAAATTTTTCTTACTCCCAAAATTATGAACATTTTTCTAAGTCCCGAAATCATAAAAAATTTAAGTCCATAAATTATGAAAATTTTTCCAATACCCCAAATTATGAAAAAAATTTCTAAGTCCGGAAAACATTAAAATATTTCTAAGTCACAAATTTTGAAATTTTTTTTACGTGGCGAAATCATAAAAAATTTTCCAAGTCCCGAATTCTTTTAAGTCCCAAAATTATGAAAATTTTTCCAAGTCCCAAAATTATGAAAATTTTTCCAAGTCCCAAATCCCAAAATCAGAAGAATGCTTCTAGGTCCCAAAATTATGAAAAGTCTCAAAATTATGAAAATTTTTTGAAGTCACAAAATTATGAAAATTTTTCCAAGACCTAATCCCGAAATCATAAAAATTCTTCTAAGCCTCAAATCATGAACTGATAAAATGTCTTCCAAGTCCCAAAATTATTAAATTTTTTTTAAGTAACAATATAATGAAAACTTTTCCAATTCCCAAATATGAAATTTTTTCTTAGTCCCAAAATTATGAAAATTTTTCTAAGTCCCGAAATCATAAACAATGTATGTCCCTAAATTACGAAAATTTTTCCAAGACCCCAAATTATGAAAAAAATTTCTAAGTTCCGAAAACATTAAAATATTTCTAAGTCCCAAAATATGAAATTTTGTTTACGTGTCGAAATCATAAAAAATTTTCTAAGTCCCAAACTTATGAAAATTTCTTAAAGTTCCGGATTCATAAAAATTTTTCTATTTTTTTTGTATGTTCCAATATTATGAAAACTTTTCCAATTCCCAAATTATGAAAATTTTTCTTAGTCCCAAAATTATGAAAATTTTTCTAAGTCCCGAAATCATAAACAATGTATGTCCCTAAATTACGAAAATTTTTCCAAGACCCCAAATTATGAAAAAAATTTCTAAGTTCCGAAAACATTAAAATATTTCTAAGTCCCAAAATATGAAATTTTGTTTACGTGTCGAAATCATAAAAATTTTTCTCAGTCCCAAACTTATGAAAATTTTTCAAAGTTCCGGATTCATAAAAATTTTTCTACGTCCCAAAATTATAAAAAGTTTTCTAAATCTCGGAATCATAAACATTTTTCTGAGTCCCAAAATTATGAAAAAATTTTTAAGTCCCGAAATCATAAAATTTTTTCCAAGTCCCAAGTCCCGAAATCAGAAGAATTCATCTAGGTCCCAAAATTATGAAAATTTTCCAAGTCTCAAAATTATGAAAATTTTTCCAAGTCCCAAATCCCAAAATCAGAAGAATGTTTCTAGGTCCCAAAATTATGAAAATTTTTCCAAGTCTCAAAATTATGAAAATTTTTTGAAGTCACAAAATTATGAAAATTTTTCCAAGACCTAGTCCCGAAATCATAAAAATTCTTCTAAGCCTCAAATCATGAACTGATAAAATGTCTTCCAAGTCCCAAAATTATTAAAAAATTTTTAAGTACCAATATTATGACAACTTTTCCAATTCCCAAATTATGAAAATTTTTCTTAGTCCCAAAATTATGAAAATTTTTCTAAGTCCCGAAATCATAAACAATTTATGTCCCTAAACTATGAAAAATTTTCCAAGACACCAAATTATGAAAAAAATTTCTAAGTTCCGAAAACATTAAAATATTTCTAAGTTCCAAAATATGAAAATTTTGTTTACGTGTCGAAATCATAAAAATTTTTCTAAGTCCCAAACTTATGAAAATTTCTTAAAGTTCCGGATTCATAAAAATTTTTCTATTTTTTTTGTATGTTCCAATATTATGAAAACTTTTCCAATTCCCAAATTATGAAAATTTTTCTTAGTCCCAAAATTATGAAAATTTTTCTAAGTCCCGAAATCATAAACAATGTATGTCCCTAAATTACGAAAATTTTTCCAAGACCCCAAATTATGAAAAAAATTTCTAAGTTCCGAAAACATTAAAATATTTCTAAGTCCCAAAATATGAAATTTTGTTTACGTGTCGAAATCATAAAAAATTTTCTCAGTCCCAAACTTTTGAAAATTTTTCAAAGTTCCGGATTCATAAAAATTTTTCTAGGTCCCAAAATTATAAAAGGTTTTCTAAATCCCGGAATCATAAACATTTTTCTGAGTCCCAAAATTATGCAAAAATTTTTAAGTCCCGAAATCATAAAATTTTTTCCAAGTCCCAAGTCCCGAAATCAGAAGAATTCATCTAGGTCCCAAAATTATGAAAATTTTTCCAAGTCTCAAAATTATGAAAATTTTTCCAAGTCCCAAATCCCAAAATCAGAAGAATGTTTCTAGGTCCCAAAATTATGAAAATTTTTCCAAGACCCAATATCGAAATCATAAAAATCCTTCTCAGCCCCAAATCCCGAAATCAGAAGAATTCTTCTAGGTCCTAAAATTATAAAAAAGTTACCAAGTCCCAAAATTATGAAAATTTTTCTTACTCCCAAAATTATGAACATTTTTCTAAGTCCCGAAATCATAAAAAATTTAAGTCCATAAATTATGAAAATTTTTCCAATACCCCAAATTATGAAAAAAATTTCTAAGTCCGGAAAACATTAAAATATTTCTAAGTCACAAATTTTGAAATTTTTTTTACGTGGCGAAATCATAAAAAATTTTCCAAGTCCCGAATTCTTTTAAGTCCCAAAATTATGAAAATTTTTCCAAGTCCCAAAATTATGAAAATTTTTCCAAGTCCCAAATCCCAAGATCAGAAGAATGCTTCTAGGTCCCAAAATTATGAAAAGTCTCAAAATTATGAAAATTTTTTGAAGTCACAAAATTATGAAAATTTTTCCAAGACCTAATCCCGAAATCATAAAAATTCTTCTAAGCCTCAAATCATGAACTGATAAAATGTCTTCCAAGTCCCAAAATTATTAAAATTTTTTAAAGTAACAATATAATGAAAACTTTTGCAATTCCCAAATATGAAATTTTTTCTTAGTCCCAAAATTATGAAAATTTTTCTAAGTCCCGAAATCATAAACAATTTATGTCCCTAAATTATGAAAAATTTTCCAAGACACCAAATTATGAAAAAAATTTCTAAGTTCCGAAAACATTAAAATATTTCTAAGTCCCAAAATATGAAAATTTTTCCAAGTCTCAAAATTATGAAAATTTTTCCAAGTCCCAAATCCCAAAATCAGAAGAATGTTTCTAGGTCCCAAAATTATGAAAATTTTTCCAAGTCTCAAAATTATGAAAATTTTTTGAAGTCACAAAATTATGAAAATTTTTCCAAGACCTAATCCCGAAATCATAAAAATTCTTCTAAGCCTCAAATCATGAACTGATAAAATGTCTTCCAAGTCCCAAAATTATTAAAAAATTTTTAAGTACCAATATTATGAAAACTTTTCCAATTCCCAAATTATGAAAATTTTTCTTAGTCCCAAAATTATGAAAATTTTTCTAAGTCCCGAAATCATAAACAATTTATGTCCCTAAACTATGAAAAATTTTCCAAGACACCAAATTATGAAAAAAATTTCTAAGTTCCGAAAACATTAAAATATTTCTAAGTCCCAAAATATGAAAATTTTGTTTACGTGTCGAAATCATAAAAATTTTTCTAAGTCCCAAACTTATGAAAATTTCTTAAAGTTCCGGATTCATAAAAATTTTTCTACGTCCCAAAATTATGAACATTTTCTAAACCGGAATCATAAAAATATTTATGAGTCCCAAAATTATGAAAACTGTTTTTAAGTCCCGAAATCATAAAAATTTTCCAAGTCCCAAATCCTGAAATCAGAAGCATTCTTCTAGGTTCCCAAATTATGAAATTTTGTTCAAGTCCCAAAATTATGAACATTTTTTCTAAGTCCCAAAATTATGAAAATTTTTCCAAGTCCCAAAATTATGAAAATTTTTCTAAGTCCCAAAATTATGAAAATTTTTCCAAGTCCCAAAATTATGAAAATTTTTCTAAGTCCCAAACTTATGAAAATTTCTTAAAGTTCCGGATTCATAAAAATTTTTCTAAGTCCCAAAATTATGAAAATTTTCTAAACCGGAATCATAAAAATATTTATGAGTCCCAAAATTATGAAAACTTTTTTAAGTCCCGAAATCATAAAAATTTTTCCAAGTCCCAAGTCCCGAAATCAGAAGAATTCATCTAGGTCCCAAAATTATGAAAATTTTTCCAAGTCTCAAAATTATGAAAATTTTTTTAAGTCCCAAAATTATGAAAATTTTTCCAATACCCAATCCCGAAATCATAAAAATTCTTCTAAGCCCAAAATCATGAACTGATAAAATGTCTTCTAAGTCCCAATATTATGAAAAAAATTTTAAGTCCCAATATTATGAAAACTTTTCCATTCCCAAAATTATGAAAATTTTTCTAGGTCCCAAAATTATGAAAATTTTTCCAAGACCCAATATCGAAATCATAAAAATCCTTCTCAGCCCCAAATCCCGAAATCAGAAGAATTCTTCTAGGTCCTAAAATTATGAAATTTTACCAAGTCCCAAGATTATGAAAATTTTTCTTACTCCCAAAATTATGAACATTTTTCTAAGTCCGGAAATCATAAAAAAATTAAGTCCATAAATTATGAAATTTTTTCCAAGACCCCAAATTATGAAGAAAATTTCTAAGTTCCGAAAACATTAAAATATTTCTAAGTCCCAAAATATGAAAATTTTGTTACATGTCGAAATCATAAAAATTTTTCTAAGTCCCAAACTTATGAAAATTTTTCAAAGTTCCGGATTCATAAAAATTTTTCTACGTCCCAAAATTATGAAAAGTTTTCTAAACCGGAATCATAAAAATATTTATGAGTCCCTAAATTATGAAAACTTTTTTAAGTCCCGAAATCATAAAAATTTTTCCTAGTCCCAAATCCTGAAATCAGAAGAATAATTTTAGGTCCCAAAATTATGAAAATTTTTCCAAGTCTCAAAATAATGAAAATTTTTCTAAGTCCCAAAATTATGAACATTTTTCCAAGTCCCAAATTCCAAAATCAGAAGAATGTTTCTAGGTCCCAAAATTATGAAAATTTTTCCAAGTCTCAAAATTATCAAAATTTTTTGAAGTCACAAAATTATGAAATTTTTTCCAAGACCTAATCTCGAAATCATAAAAATTCTTCTAAGCCTCAAATCATGAACTGATAAAATGTCTTCAAAGTCCCAAAATTATGAAAATTTTTTTATATTCTAATATTATGAAAACTTTTCCAATTCCCAAATTATGAAAATTTTTCTTAGTCCCAAAATTATGAAAATTTTTCTAAGTCCCGAAATCATAAACAATTTATGTCCCTAAATTATGAAAATTTTTCCAAGACCCCAAATTCTGAAAAAAATTTCTAAGTTCCGAAAACATTAAAATATTTCTAAGTCCCAAAATATGAAAATTTTGTTTACGTGTCGAAATCATAAAAATTTTTACAAGTCTCAAATTTATGAAAATTTTTCAAAGTTCCGGATTCCTAAAAAATTTTCTACGTCCCAAAATTATAAAAAGTTTTCTAAATCCCGGAATCATAAACATTTTTCTGAGTCCCAAAATTTTGAAAATTTTTTTAAGTCCCGAAATCAAAAAAAATTTTCCAAGTCCCAAATCCCGAAATCAGAAGAATTCTTCTAGGTCCCAAAATTATGAAAATTTTTCCAAGTCCCAAAATTATGAAAATTTTTTTAAGTCCCAAAATTATGAAAATTTTTCCAATACCCAATCCCGAAATTATAAAAATTCTTCTAAGCCCTAAAACATGAATTGATAAAATGTCTTCTGAGTCCCAAAATTATGAAAATTTTTTTATGTCCCAATATTATGAAAACTTTTCCAACTCCCAAATTATGAAAATTTGTATAGTCCCAAAATTATGAAAAATTTTCTAAGTCCCGAAATCATAAACAATTTATGTCCCTAAATTATGAAAAGTTTTCTAAATCCCGGAATCATAAACATTTTTCTGAGTCCCAAAATTTTGAAAAATTTTTTAAGTCCCGAAATCAAAAAAAATTTTCCAAGTCCCAAATCTCGAAATCAGAAGAATTCTTCTAGGTCATAAAATTATGAACATTTTACCAAGTCCCAAAATTATGAACATTTTTCTTACTCCCAAAATTATGAACATTTTTCTAAGTCCCGAAATCATAAAAAATTTAAGTCCATAAATTATGAAAATTTTTCCAATACCCCAAATTATGAAAAAAATTTCTAAGTCCGGAAAACATTAAAATATTTCTAAGTCACAAATTTTGAAATTTTTTTTACGTGGCGAAATCATAAAAAATTTTCCAAGTCCCGAATTCTTTTAAGTCCCAAAATTATGAAAATTTTTCCAAGACCCAATATCGAAATCATAAAAATCCTTCTCAGCCCCAAATCCCGAAATCAGAAGAATTCTTCTAGGTCCTAAAATTATAAAAAAGTTACCAAGTCCCAAAATTATGAAAATTTTTCTTACTCCCAAAATTATGAACATTTTTCTAAGTCCCGAAATCATAAAAAATTTAAGTCCATAAATTATGAAAATTTTTCCAATACCCCAAATTATGAAAAAAATTTCTAAGTCCGGAAAACATTAAAATATTTCTAAGTCACAAATTTTGAAATTTTTTTTACGTGGCGAAATCATAAAAAATTTTCCAAGTCCCGAATTCTTTTAAGTCCCAAAATTATGAAAATTTTTCCAAGTCCCAAAATTATGAAAATTTTTCCAAGTCCCAAATCCCAAAATCAGAAGAATGCTTCTAGGTCCCAAAATTATGAAAAGTCTCAAAATTATGAAAATTTTTTGAAGTCACAAAATTATGAAAATTTTTCCAAGACCTAATCCCGAAATCATAAAAATTCTTCTAAGCCTCAAATCATGAACTGATAAAATGTCTTCCAAGTCCCAAAATTATTAAATTTTTTTTAAGTAACAATATAATGAAAACTTTTCCAATTCCCAAATATGAAATTTTTTCTTAGTCCCAAAATTATGAAAATTTTTCTAAGTCCCGAAATCATAAACAATGTATGTCCCTAAATTACGAAAATTTTTCCAAGACCCCAAATTATGAAAAAAATTTCTAAGTTCCGAAAACATTAAAATATTTCTAAGTCCCAAAATATGAAATTTTGTTTACGTGTCGAAATCATAAAAAATTTTCTAAGTCCCAAACTTATGAAAATTTCTTAAAGTTCCGGATTCATAAAAATTTTTCTATTTTTTTTGTATGTTCCAATATTATGAAAACTTTTCCAATTCCCAAATTATGAAAATTTTTCTTAGTCCCAAAATTATGAAAATTTTTCTAAGTCCCGAAATCATAAACAATGTATGTCCCTAAATTACGAAAATTTTTCCAAGACCCCAAATTATGAAAAAAATTTCTAAGTTCCGAAAACATTAAAATATTTCTAAGTCCCAAAATATGAAATTTTGTTTACGTGTCGAAATCATAAAAATTTTTCTCAGTCCCGAACTTATGAAAATTTTTCAAAGTTCCGGATTTATAAAAATTTTTCTACGTCCCAAAATTATAAAAGGTTTTCTAAATCTCGGAATCATAAACATTTTTCTGAGTCCCAAAATTATGAAAAAATTTTTAAGTCCCGAAATCATAAAATTTTTTCCAAGTCCCAAGTCCCGAAATCAGAAGAATTCATCTAGGTCCCAAAATTATGAAAATTTTCCAAGTCTCAAAATTATGAAAATTTTTCCAAGTCCCAAATCCCAAAATCAGAAGAATGTTTCTAGGTCCCAAAATTATGAAAATTTTTCCAAGTCTCAAAATTATGAAAATTTTTTGAAGTCACAAAATTATGAAAATTTTTCCAAGACCTAGTCCCGAAATCATAAAAATTCTTCTAAGCCTCAAATCATGAACTGATAAAATGTCTTCCAAGTCCCAAAATTATTAAAAAATTTTTAAGTACCAATATTATGACAACTTTTCCAATTCCCAAATTATGAAAATTTTTCTTAGTCCCAAAATTATGAAAATTTTTCTAAGTCCCGAAATCATAAACAATTTATGTCCCTAAACTATGAAAAATTTTCCAAGACACCAAATTATGAAAAAAATTTCTAAGTTCCGAAAACATTAAAATATTTCTAAGTCCCAAAATATGAAAATTTTGTTTACGTGTCGAAATCATAAAAATTTTTCTAAGTCCCAAACTTATGAAAATTTCTTAAAGTTCCGGATTCATAAAAATTTTTCTATTTTTTTTGTATGTTCCAATATTATGAAAACTTTTCCAATTCCCAAATTATGAAAATTTTTCTTAGTCCCAAAATTATGAAAATTTTTCTAAGTCCCGAAATCATAAACAATGTATGTCCCTAAATTACGAAAATTTTTCCAAGACCCCAAATTATGAAAAAAATTTCTAAGTTCCGAAAACATTAAAATATTTCTAAGTCCCAAAATATGAAATTTTGTTTACGTGTCGAAATCATAAAAAATTTTCTCAGTCCCAAACTTTTGAAAATTTTTCAAAGTTCCGGATTCATAAAAATTTTTCTAGGTCCCAAAATTATAAAAGGTTTTCTAAATCCCGGAATCATAAACATTTTTCTGAGTCCCAAAATTATGAAAAAATTTTTAAGTCCCGAAATCATAAAATTTTTTCCAAGTCCCAAGTCCCGAAATCAGAAGAATTCATCTAGGTCCCAAAATTATGAAAATTTTTCCAAGTCTCAAAATTATGAAAATTTTTCCAAGTCCCAAATCCCAAAATCAGAAGAATGTTTCTAGGTCCCAAAATTATGAAAATTTTTCCAAGACCCAATATCGAAATCATAAAAATCCTTCTCAGCCCCAAATCCCGAAATCAGAAGAATTCTTCTAGGTCCTAAAATTATAAAAAAGTTACCAAGTCCCAAAATTATGAAAATTTTTCTTACTCCCAAAATTATGAACATTTTTCTAAGTCCCGAAATCATAAAAAATTTAAGTCCATAAATTATGAAAATTTTTCCAATACCCCAAATTATGAAAAAAATTTCTAAGTCCGGAAAACATTAAAATATTTCTAAGTCACAAATTTTGAAATTTTTTTTACGTGGCGAAATCATAAAAAATTTTCCAAGTCCCGAATTCTTTTAAGTCCCAAAATTATGAAAATTTTTCCAAGACCCAATATCGAAATCATAAAAATCCTTCTCAGCCCCAAATCCCGAAATCAGAAGAATTCTTCTAGGTCCTAAAATTATAAAAAAGTTACCAAGTCCCAAAATTATGAAAATTTTTCTTACTCCCAAAATTATGAACATTTTTCTAAGTCCCGAAATCATAAAAAATTTAAGTCCATAAATTATGAAAATTTTTCCAATACCCCAAATTATGAAAAAAATTTCTAAGTCCGGAAAACATTAAAATATTTCTAAGTCACAAATTTTGAAATTTTTTTTACGTGGCGAAATCATAAAAAATTTTCCAAGTCCCGAATTCTTTTAAGTCCCAAAATTATGAAAATTTTTCCAAGTCCCAAAATTATGAAAATTTTTCCAAGTCCCAAATCCCAAAATCAGAAGAATGCTTCTAGGTCCCAAAATTATGAAAAGTCTCAAAATTATGAAAATTTTTTGAAGTCACAAAATTATGAAAATTTTTCCAAGACCTAATCCCGAAATCATAAAAATTCTTCTAAGCCTCAAATCATGAACTGATAAAATGTCTTCCAAGTCCCAAAATTATTAAATTTTTTTTAAGTAACAATATAATGAAAACTTTTCCAATTCCCAAATATGAAATTTTTTCTTAGTCCCAAAATTATGAAAATTTTTCTAAGTCCCGAAATCATAAACAATGTATGTCCCTAAATTACGAAAATTTTTCCAAGACCCCAAATTATGAAAAAAATTTCTAAGTTCCGAAAACATTAAAATATTTCTAAGTCCCAAAATATGAAATTTTGTTTACGTGTCGAAATCATAAAAAATTTTCTAAGTCCCAAACTTATGAAAATTTCTTAAAGTTCCGGATTCATAAAAATTTTTCTATTTTTTTTGTATGTTCCAATATTATGAAAACTTTTCCAATTCCCAAATTATGAAAATTTTTCTTAGTCCCAAAATTATGAAAATTTTTCTAAGTCCCGAAATCATAAACAATGTATGTCCCTAAATTACGAAAATTTTTCCAAGACCCCAAATTATGAAAAAAATTTCTAAGTTCCGAAAACATTAAAATATTTCTAAGTCCCAAAATATGAAATTTTGTTTACGTGTCGAAATCATAAAAATTTTTCTCAGTCCCAAACTTATGAAAATTTTTCAAAGTTCCGGATTCATAAAAATTTTTCTAAGTCCCAAAATTATAAAAAGTTTTCTAAATCTCGGAATCATAAACATTTTTCTGAGTCCCAAAATTATGAAAAAATTTTTAAGTCCCGAAATCATAAAAATGTTTCCAAGTCCCAAGTCCCGAAATCAGAAGAATTCATCTAGGTCCCAAAATTATGAAAATTTTCCAAGTCTCAAAATTATGAAAATTTTTCCAAGTCCCAAATCCCAAAATCAGAAGAATGTTTCTAGGTCCCAAAATTATGAAAATTTTTCCAAGTCTCAAAATTATGAAAATTTTTTGAAGTCACAAAATTATGAAAATTTTTCCAAGACCTAGTCCCGAAATCATAAAAATTCTTCTAAGCCTCAAATCATGAACTGATAAAATGTCTTCCAAGTCCCAAAATTATTAAAAAATTTTTAAGTACCAATATTATGACAACTTTTCCAATTCCCAAATTATGAAAATTTTTCTTAGTCCCAAAATTATGAAAATTTTTCTAAGTCCCGAAATCATAAACAATTTATGTCCCTAAACTATGAAAAATTTTCCAAGACACCAAATTATGAAAAAAATTTCTAAGTTCCGAAAACATTAAAATATTTCTAAGTCCCAAAATATGAAAATTTTGTTTACGTGTCGAAATCATAAAAATTTTTCTAAGTCCCAAACTTATGAAAATTTCTTAAAGTTCCGGATTCATAAAAATTTTTCTATTTTTTTTGTATGTTCCAATATTATGAAAACTTTTCCAATTCCCAAATTATGAAAATTTTTCTTAGTCCCAAAATTATGAAAATTTTTCTAAGTCCCGAAATCATAAACAATGTATGTCCCTAAATTACGAAAATTTTTCCAAGACCCCAAATTATGAAAAAAATTTCTAAGTTCCGAAAACATTAAAATATTTCTAAGTCCCAAAATATGAAATTTTGTTTACGTGTCGAAATCATAAAAAATTTTCTCAGTCCCAAACTTTTGAAAATTTTTCAAAGTTCCGGATTCATAAAAATTTTTCTAGGTCCCAAAATTATAAAAGGTTTTCTAAATCCCGGAATCATAAACATTTTTCTGAGTCCCAAAATTATGAAAAAATTTTTAAGTCCCGAAATCATAAAATTTTTTCCAAGTCCCAAGTCCCGAAATCAGAAGAATTCATCTAGGTCCCAAAATTATGAAAATTTTTCCAAGTCTCAAAATTATGAAAATTTTTCCAAGTCCCAAATCCCAAAATCAGAAGAATGTTTCTAGGTCCCAAAATTATGAAAATTTTTCCAAGACCCAATATCGAAATCATAAAAATCCTTCTCAGCCCCAAATCCCGAAATCAGAAGAATTCTTCTAGGTCCTAAAATTATAAAAAAGTTACCAAGTCCCAAAATTATGAAAATTTTTCTTAGTCCCTAAATGATGAACATTTTTCTAAGTCCCGAAATCATAAAAAAATTTAGTCCATAAATTATGAAAATTTTTCCAATACCCCAAATTATGAAAAAAATTTCTAAGTCCGGAAAACATTAAAATATTTCTAAGTCACAAATTTTGAAATTTTTTTTACGTGGCGAAATCATAAAAAATTTTCCAAGTCCCGAATTCTTTTAAGTCCCAAAATTATGAAAATTTTTCCAAGTCCCAAAATTATGAAAATTTTTCCAAGTCCCAAATCCCAAGATCAGAAGAATGCTTCTAGGTCCCAAAATTATGAAAAGTCTCAAAATTATGAAAATTTTTTGAAGTCACAAAATTATGAAAATTTTTCCAAGACCTAATCCCGAAATCATAAAAATTCTTCTAAGCCTCAAATCATGAACTGATAAAATGTCTTCCAAGTCCCAAAATTATTAAAAAATTTTTAAGTACCAATATTATGAAAACTTTTCCAATTCCCAAATTATGAAAATTTTTCCAAGTCCCAAAATTATGAAAATTTTTCCAAGTCCCAAATCCCAAAATCAGAAGAATGCTTCTAGGTCCCAAAATTATGAAAAGTCTCAAAATTATGAAAATTTTTTGAAGTCACAAAATTATGAAAATTTTTCCAAGACCTAATCCCGAAATCATAAAAATTCTTCTAAGCCTCAAATCATGAACTGATAAAATGTCTTCCAAGTCCCAAAATTATTAAATTTTTTTTAAGTAACAATATAATGAAAACTTTTCCAATTCCCAAATATGAAATTTTTTCTTAGTCCCAAAATTATGAAAATTTTTCTAAGTCCCGAAATCATAAACAATGTATGTCCCTAAATTACGAAAATTTTTCCAAGACCCCAAATTATGAAAAAAATTTCTAAGTTCCGAAAACATTAAAATATTTCTAAGTCCCAAAATATGAAATTTTGTTTACGTGTCGAAATCATAAAAAATTTTCTAAGTCCCAAACTTATGAAAATTTCTTAAAGTTCCGGATTCATAAAAATTTTTCTACGTCCCAAAATTATGAACATTTTCTAAACCGGAATCATAAAAATATTTATGAGTCCCAAAATTATGAAAACTGTTTTTAAGTCCCGAAATCATAAAAATTTTCCAAGTCCCAAATCCTGAAATCAGAAGCATTCTTCTAGGTTCCCAAATTATGAAATTTTGTTCAAGTCCCAAAATTATGAACATTTTTTCTAAGTCCCAAAATTATGAAAATTTTTCCAAGTCCCAAAATTATGAAAATTTTTCTAAGTCCCAAAATTATGAAAATTTTTCCAAGTCCCAAAATTATGAAAATTTTTCTAAGTCCCAAACTTATGAAAATTTCTTAAAGTTCCGGATTCATAAAAATTTTTCTAAGTCCCAAAATTATGAAAATTTTCTAAACCGGAATCATAAAAATATTTATGAGTCCCAAAATTATGAAAACTTTTTTAAGTCCCGAAATCATAAAAATTTTTCCAAGTCCCAAGTCCCGAAATCAGAAGAATTCATCTAGGTCCCAAAATTATGAAAATTTTTCCAAGTCTCAAAATTATGAAAATTTTTTTAAGTCCCAAAATTATGAAATTTTTTCCAATAACCAATCCCGAAATCATAAAAATTCTTCTAAGCCCCAAATCATGAACTGATAAAATGTCTTCTAAGTCCCAATATTATGAAAAAAATTTTAAGTCCCAATATTATGAAAACTTTTCCATTCCCAAAATTATGAAAATTTTTCTAGGTCCCAAAATTATGAAAATTTTTCCAAGACCCAATATCGAAATCATAAAAATCCTTCTCAGCCCCAAATCCCGAAATCAGAAGAATTTTCTAGGTCCTAAAATTATGAAATTTTACCAAGTCCCAAGATTATGAAAATTTTTCTTACTCCCAAAATTATGAACATTTTTCTAAGTCCGGAAATCATAAAAAAATTAAGTCCATAAATTATGAAAATTTTTCCAAGACCCCAAATTATGAAGAAAATTTCTAAGTTCCGAAAACATTAAAATATTTCTAAGTCCCAAAATATGAAAATTTTGTTTACGTGTCGAAATCATAAAAATTTTTCTAAGTCCCAAACTTATGAAAATTTTTCAAAGTTCCGGATTCATAAAAATTTTTCTACGTCCCAAAATTATGAAAAGTTTTCTAAACCGGAATCATAAAAATATTTATGAGTCCCTAAATTATGAAAACTTTTTTAAGTCCCGAAATCATAAAAATTTTTCCTAGTCCCAAATCCTGAAATCAGAAGAATAATTTTAGGTCCCAAAATTATGAAAATTTTTCCAAGTCTCAAAATTATGAAAATTTTTCTAAGTCCCAAAATTATGAACATTTTTCCAAGTCCCAAATCCCAAAATCAGAAGAATGTTTCTAGGTCCCAAAATTATGAAAATTTTTCCAAGTCTCAAAATTATCAAAATTTTTTGAAGTCACAAAATTATGAAATTTTTTCCAAGACCTAATCTCGAAATCATAAAAATTCTTCTAAGCCTCAAATCATGAACTGATAAAATGTCTTCAAAGTCCCAAAATTATGAAAATTTTTTTATATTCTAATATTATGAAAACTTTTCCAATTCCCAAATTATGAAAATTTTTCTTAGTCCCAAAATTATGAAAATTTTTCAAAGTCCCGAAATCATAAACAATTTATGTCCCTAAATTATGAAAATTTTTCCAAGACCCCAAATTCTGAAAAAAATTTCTAAGTTCCGAAAACATTAAAATATTTCTAAGTCCCAAAATATGAAAATTTTGTTTACGTGTCGAAATCATAAAAATTTTTACAAGTCTCAAATTTATGAAAATTTTTCAAAGTTCCGGATTCCTAAAAAATTTTCTACGTCCCAAAATTATAAAAAGTTTTCTAAATCCCGGAATCATAAACATTTTTCTGAGTCCCAAAATTTTGAAAATTTTTTTAAGTCCCGAAATCAAAAAAAATTTTCCAAGTCCCAAATCCCGAAATCAGAAGAATTCTTCTAGGTCCCAAAATTATGAAAATTTTTCCAAGTCCCAAAATTATGAAAATTTTTTTAAGTCCCAAAATTATGAAAATTTTTCCAATACCCAATCCCGAAATTATAAAAATTCTTCTAAGCCCTAAAACATGAATTGATAAAATGTCTTCTGAGTCCCAAAATTATGAAAATTTTTTTATGTCCCAATATTATGAAAACTTTTCCAACTCCCAAATTATGAAAATTTGTATAGTCCCAAAATTATGAAAAATTTTCTAAGTCCCGAAATCATAAACAATTTATGTCCCTAAATTATGAAAAGTTTTCTAAATCCCGGAATCATAAACATTTTTCTGAGTCCCAAAATTTTGAAAAATTTTTTAAGTCCCGAAATCAAAAAAATTTTTCCAAGTCCCAAATCTCGAAATCAGAAGAATTCTTCTAGGTCATAAAATTATGAACATTTTACCAAGTCCCAAAATTATGAACATTTTTCTTACTCCCAAAATTATGAACATTTTTCTAAGTCCCGAAATCATAAAAAAATTTAGTCCATAAATTATGAAAATTTTTCCAATACCCCAAATTATGAAAAAAATTTCTAAGTCCCGAAAACATTAAAATATTTCTAAGTCACAAATTTTGAAATTTTTTTTTACGTGGCGAAATCATAAAAAATTTTCCAAGTCCCAAATCCCGAAATCAGTAGAATTCTTTTAGGTCCCAAAATTATGAAAATTTTTCCAAGTCCCAAATCCCAAAATCAGAAGAATGTTTCTAGGTCCCAAAATTATGAAAATTTTTCTAAACCGGAATCATAAAAATATTTATGAGTCCCAAAATTATGAAATTTTTTTTAAGTCCCAAATTTTTTTAAATACCAAAATTATAAAAATTTTTTTAAGTCCCAATATTATGAAAACTTTTCCAATTCCCAAAATTATGAAAATTTGTCTTAGTCCCAAACTTATGAAAATATTTCTAAGTTCCGGAATCATAAAAATTTTTTCGAAGTCCCAAAATTATGAACATTTTACCAAGTCCAAAAATTATGAAAATTTTTCTTAGTCCCTAAATGATGAACATTTTTCTAAGTCCCGAAATCATAAAAAATTTAAGTCGATAATTATTCAAATTTTTCCAATACCCCAAATTATGAAAAAAAATTCTAAGCCCCGAAAACATTAAAATATTTCTAAGTCACAAATTATGAACATTTTTTTTACGTGGCGAAATCATAAAAACTTTTCCAAGTCCCAAATCTCGAAATCAGGAGAATTCTTTTAGGTCCCAAAATTATTAAAATTTTTCCAAGTCCCAAATCCCAAAATAAGAAGAATTTTTCTAGGTCCCAAAATTATGAAAAGTTTTTTAAGTCCCGGAATCATAAAAATGTGTCTAAGTCCCAATATTATGAAAAAAATTTTAAGTCCCAATATTATGAAAACTTTTCTATTCCCAAAATTATGAACATTTTTCTAGGTCCCAAAATTATGAAAATTTTTCCAAGACCCAATATCGAAATCACAAAAATCCTTCTCAGCCCCAAATCCCGAAATCAGAAGAATACTTCTAGGTCCTAAAATTATGAAATTTTACCAAGTCGCAAGATTATGAAAATTTTTCTTACTCCCAAAATTATGAACATTTTTCTAAGTCCGGAAATCATAAAAAAATTAAGTCCATAAATTATGAAATTTTTTCCAAGACCCCAAATTATGAAGAAAATTTCTAAGTTCCGAAAACATTAAAATATTTCTAAGTCCCAAAATATGAAAATTTTGTTTACGTGTCGAAATCATAAAAATTTTTCTAAGTCAACTTATGAAAATTTTTCAAAGTTCCGGATTCACAAAAATTTTTCTACGTCCCAAAATTATGAAAAGTTTTCTAAACCGGAATCATAAAAATATTTATGAGTCCCTAAATTATGAAAACTTTTTTAAGTCCCGAAATCATAAAAATTTTTCCTAGTCCCAAATCCTGAAATCAGAAGAATAATTTTAGGTCCCAAAATTATGAAAATTTTTCCAAGTCTCAAAATAATGAAAATTTTTCCAATACCCAATCCCGAAATCATAAAAATTCTTCTAAGCCCAAAATCATGAACTGATAAAATGTCTTTTAAGTCCCAATATTATGAAAAAATTTTTAAGTCCCAATATTATGAAAACTTTTCTATTCCCAAAATTATGAACATTTTTCTAGGTCCCAAAATTATGAAAATTTTTCCAAGACCCAATATCGAAATCACAAAAATCCTTCTCAGCCCCAAATCCCGAAATCAGAAGAATACTTCTAGGTCCTAAAATTATGAAATTTTACCAAGTCGCAAGATTATGAAAATTTTTCTTACTCCCAAAATTATGAACATTTTTCTAAGTCCGGAAATCATAAAAAAATTAAGTCCATAAATTATGAAATTTTTTCCAAGACCCCAAATTATGAAGAAAATTTCTAAGTTCCGAAAACATTAAAATATTTCTAAGTCCCAAAATATGAAAATTTTGTTTACGTGTCGAAATCATAAAAATTTTTCTAAGTCCCAAACTTATGAAAATTTCTTAAAGTTCCGGATTCATAAAAATTTTTCTATTTTTTTTGTATGTTCCAATATTATGAAAACTTTTCCAATTCCCAAATTATGAAAATTTTTCTTAGTCCCAAAATTATGAAAATTTTTCTAAGTCCCGAAATCATAAACAATGTATGTCCCTAAATTACGAAAATTTTTCCAAGACCCCAAATTATGAAAAAAATTTCTAAGTTCCGAAAACATTAAAATATTTCTAAGTCCCAAAATATGAAATTTTGTTTACGTGTCGAAATCATAAAAAATTTTCTCAGTCCCAAACTTTTGAAAATTTTTCAAAGTTCCGGATTCATAAAAATTTTTCTAGGTCCCAAAATTATAAAAGGTTTTCTAAATCCCGGAATCATAAACATTTTTCTGAGTCCCAAAATTATGAAAAAATTTTTAAGTCCCGAAATCATAAAATTTTTTCCAAGTCCCAAGTCCCGAAATCAGAAGAATTCATCTAGGTCCCAAAATTATGAAAATTTTTCCAAGTCTCAAAATTATGAAAATTTTTCCAAGTCCCAAATCCCAAAATCAGAAGAATGTTTCTAGGTCCCAAAATTATGAAAATTTTTCCAAGACCCAATATCGAAATCATAAAAATCCTTCTCAGCCC
This sequence comes from Philhelius pedissequus, assembly GCA_910595825.1. Taxonomy (NCBI): domain Eukaryota; kingdom Metazoa; phylum Arthropoda; class Insecta; order Diptera; family Syrphidae; genus Philhelius; species Philhelius pedissequus. The sequence continues at coordinate 153,344,972 of OU343161.1, forward strand.
CAAATCCCGAAATCAGAAGAATTCTTCTAGGTCCTAAAATTATAAAAAAGTTACCAAGTCCCAAAATTATGAAAATTTTTCTTACTCCCAAAATTATGAACATTTTTCTAAGTCCCGAAATCATAAAAAATTTAAGTCCATAAATTATGAAAATTTTTCCAATACCCCAAATTATGAAAAAAATTTCTAAGTCCGGAAAACATTAAAATATTTCTAAGTCACAAATTTTGAAATTTTTTTTACGTGGCGAAATCATAAAAAATTTTCCAAGTCCCGAATTCTTTTAAGTCCCAAAATTATGAAAATTTTTCCAAGTCCCAAAATTATGAAAATTTTTCCAAGTCCCAAATCCCAAGATCAGAAGAATGCTTCTAGGTCCCAAAATTATGAAAAGTCTCAAAATTATGAAAATTTTTTGAAGTCACAAAATTATGAAAATTTTTCCAAGACCTAATCCCGAAATCATAAAAATTCTTCTAAGCCTCAAATCATGAACTGATAAAATGTCTTCCAAGTCCCAAAATTATTAAAATTTTTTAAAGTAACAATATAATGAAAACTTTTGCAATTCCCAAATATGAAATTTTTTCTTAGTCCCAAAATTATGAAAATTTTTCTAAGTCCCGAAATCATAAACAATTTATGTCCCTAAATTATGAAAAATTTTCCAAGACACCAAATTATGAAAAAAATTTCTAAGTTCCGAAAACATTAAAATATTTCTAAGTCCCAAAATATGAAAATTTTTCCAAGTCTCAAAATTATGAAAATTTTTCCAAGTCCCAAATCCCAAAATCAGAAGAATGTTTCTAGGTCCCAAAATTATGAAAATTTTTCCAAGTCTCAAAATTATGAAAATTTTTTGAAGTCACAAAATTATGAAAATTTTTCCAAGACCTAATCCCGAAATCATAAAAATTCTTCTAAGCCTCAAATCATGAACTGATAAAATGTCTTCCAAGTCCCAAAATTATTAAAAAATTTTTAAGTACCAATATTATGAAAACTTTTCCAATTCCCAAATTATGAAAATTTTTCTTAGTCCCAAAATTATGAAAATTTTTCTAAGTCCCGAAATCATAAACAATTTATGTCCCTAAACTATGAAAAATTTTCCAAGACAATTATGAAAATTTTTCTAAGTCCCAAACTTATGAAAATTTCTTAAAGTTCCGGATTCATAAAAATTTTTCTAAGTCCCAAAATTATGAAAATTTTCTAAACCGGAATCATAAAAATATTTATGAGTCCCAAAATTATGAAAACTTTTTTAAGTCCCGAAATCATAAAAATTTTTCCAAGTCCCAAGTCCCGAAATCAGAAGAATTCATCTAGGTCCCAAAATTATGAAAATTTTTCCAAGTCTCAAAATTATGAAAATTTTTTTAAGTCCCAAAATTATGAAAATTTTTCCAATACCCAATCCCGAAATCATAAAAATTCTTCTAAGCCCAAAATCATGAACTGATAAAATGTCTTCTAAGTCCCAATATTATGAAAAAATTTTTAAGTCTCAATATTATGAAAACTTTTCCATTCCCAAAATTATGAAAATTTTTCTAGGTCCCAAAATTATGAAAATTTTTCCAAGACCCAATATCGAAATCATAAAAATCCTTCTCAGCCCCAAATCCCGAAATCAGAAGAATTTTCTAGGTCCTAAAATTATGAAATTTTACCAAGTCCCAAAATTATGAAAATTTTTCTTACTCCCAAAATTATGAACATTTTTCTAAGTCCGGAAATCATAAAAAAATTAAGTCCATAAATTATGAAAATTTTTCCAAGACCCCAAATTATGAAGAAAATTTCTAAGTTCCGAAAACATTAAAATATTTCTAAGTCCCAAAATATGAAAATTTTGTTTACGTGTCGAAATCATAAAAATTTTTCTAAGTCCCAAACTTATGAAAATTTTTCAAAGTTCCGGATTCACAAAAATTTTTCTACGTCCCAAAATTATGAAAAGTTTTCTAAACCGGAATCATAAAAATATTTATGAGTCCCTAAATTATGAAAACTTTTTTAAGTCCCGAAATCATAAAAATTTTTCCTAGTCCCAAATCCTGAAATCAGAAGAATAATTTTAGGTCCCAAAATTATGAAAATTTTTCCAAGTCTCAAAATAATGAAAATTTTTCTAAGTCCCAAAATTATGAACATTTTTCCAAGTCCCAAATTCCAAAATCAGAAGAATGTTTCTAGGTCCCAAAATTATGAAAATTTTTCCAAGTCTCAAAATTATCAAAATTTTTTGAAGTCACAAAATTATGAAATTTTTTCCAAGACCTAATCTCGAAATCATAAAAATTCTTCTAAGCCTCAAATCATGAACTGATAAAATGTCTTCAAAGTCCCAAAATTATGAAAATTTTTTTATATTCTAATATTATGAAAACTTTTCCAATTCCCAAATTATGAAAATTTTTCTTAGTCCCAAAATTATGAAAATTTTTCAAAGTCCCGAAATCATAAACAATTTATGTCCCTAAATTATGAAAATTTTTCCAAGACCCCAAATTCTGAAAAAAATTTCTAAGTTCCGAAAACATTAAAATATTTCTAAGTCCCAAAATATGAAAATTTTGTTTACGTGTCGAAATCATAAAAATTTTTACAAGTCTCAAATTTATGAAAATTTTTCAAAGTTCCGGATTCCTAAAAAATTTTCTACGTCCCAAAATTATAAAAAGTTTTCTAAATCCCGGAATCATAAACATTTTTCTGAGTCCCAAAATTTTGAAAATTTTTTTAAGTCCCGAAATCAAAAAAAATTTTCCAAGTCCCAAATCCCGAAATCAGAAGAATTCTTCTAGGTCCCAAAATTATGAAAATTTTTCCAAGTCCCAAAATTATGAAAATTTTTTTAAGTCCCAAAATTATGAAAATTTTTCCAATACCCAATCCCGAAATTATAAAAATTCTTCTAAGCCCTAAAACATGAATTGATAAAATGTCTTCTGAGTCCCAAAATTATGAAAATTTTTTTATGTCCCAATATTATGAAAACTTTTCCAACTCCCAAATTATGAAAATTTTTATAGTCCCAAAATTATGAAAAATTTTCTAAGTCCCGAAATCATAAACAATTTATGTCCCTAAATTATGAAAAGTTTTCTAAATCCCGGAATCATAAACATTTTTCTGAGTCCCAAAATTTTGAAAAATTTTTTAAGTCCCGAAATCAAAAAAATTTTTCCAAGTCCCAAATCTCGAAATCAGAAGAATTCTTCTAGGTCATAAAATTATGAACATTTTACCAAGTCCCAAAATTATGAACATTTTTCTAAGTCCCGAAATCATAAACAATTTATGTCCCTAAATTATGAAAAATTTTCCAAGACACCAAATTATGAAAAAAATTTCTAAGTTCCGAAAACATTAAAATATTTCTAAGTCCCAAAATATGAAAATTTTTCCAAGTCTCAAAATTATGAAAATTTTTCCAAGTCCCAAATCCCAAAATCAGAAGAATGTTTCTAGGTCCCAAAATTATGAAAATTTTTCCAAGTCTCAAAATTATGAAAATTTTTTGAAGTCACAAAATTATGAAAATTTTTCCAAGACCTAATCCCGAAATCATAAAAATTCTTCTAAGCCTCAAATCATGAACTGATAAAATGTCTTCCAAGTCCCAAAATTATTAAAAAATTTTTAAGTACCAATATTATGAAAACTTTTCCAATTCCCAAATTATGAAAATTTTTCTTAGTCCCAAAATTATGAAAATTTTTCTAAGTCCCGAAATCATAAACAATTTATGTCCCTAAACTATGAAAAATTTTCCAAGACAATTATGAAAATTTTTCTAAGTCCCAAACTTATGAAAATTTCTTAAAGTTCCGGATTCATAAAAATTTTTCTAAGTCCCAAAATTATGAAAATTTTCTAAACCGGAATCATAAAAATATTTATGAGTCCCAAAATTATGAAAACTTTTTTAAGTCCCGAAATCATAAAAATTTTTCCAAGTCCCAAGTCCCGAAATCAGAAGAATTCATCTAGGTCCCAAAATTATGAAAATTTTTCCAAGTCTCAAAATTATGAAAATTTTTTTAAGTCCCAAAATTATGAAATTTTTTCCAATAACCAATCCCGAAATCATAAAAATTCTTCTAAGCCCCAAATCATGAACTGATAAAATGTCTTTTAAGTCCCAATATTATGAAAAAATTTTTAAGTCCCAATATTATGAAAACTTTTCTATTCCCAAAATTATGAACATTTTTCTAGGTCCCAAAATTATGAAAATTTTTCCAAGACCCAATATCGAAATCATAAAAATCCTTCTCAGCCCCAAATCCCGAAATCAGAAGAATTCTTCTAGGTCCTAAAATTATGAAATTTTACCAAGTCCCAAGATTATGAAAATTTTCCTTACTCCCAAAATAATGAACATTTTTCTAAGTCCGGAAATCATAAAAAAATTAAGTCCATAAATTATGAAATTTTTTCCAAGACCCCAAATTATGAAGAAAATTTCTAAGTTCCGAAAACATTAAAATATTTCTAAGTCCCAAAATATGAAAATTTTGTTTACGTGTCGAAATCATAAAAATTTTTCTAAGTCCCAAACTTATGAAAATTTTTCAAAGTTCCGGATTCATAAAAATTTTTCTACGTCCCAAAATTATGAAAAGTTTTCTAAACCGGAATCATAAAAATATTTATGAGTCCCTAAATTATGAAAACTTTTTTAAGTCCCGAAATCATAAAAATTTTTCCTAGTCCCAAATCCTGAAATCAGAAGAATAATTTTAGGTCCCAAAATTATGAAAATTTTTCCAAGTCTCAAAATAATGAAAATTTTTCTAAGTCCCAAAATTATGAACATTTTTCCAAGTCCCAAATTCCAAAATCAGAAGAATGTTTCTAGGTCCCAAAATTATGAAAATTTTTCCAAGTCTCAAAATTATCAAAATTTTTTGAAGTCACAAAATTATGAAATTTTTTCCAAGACCTAATCTCGAAATCATAAAAATTCTTCTAAGCCTCAAATCATGAACTGATAAAATGTCTTCAAAGTCCCAAAATTATGAAAATTTTTTTATATTCTAATATTATGAAAACTTTTCCAATTCCCAAATTATGAAAATTTTTCTTAGTCCCAAAATTATGAAAATTTTTCAAAGTCCCGAAATCATAAACAATTTATGTCCCTAAATTATGAAAATTTTTCCAAGACCCCAAATTCTGAAAAAAATTTCTAAGTTCCGAAAACATTAAAATATTTCTAAGTCCCAAAATATGAAAATTTTGTTTACGTGTCGAAATCATAAAAATTTTTACAAGTCTCAAATTTATGAAAATTTTTCAAAGTTCCGGATTCCTAAAAAATTTTCTACGTCCCAAAATTATAAAAAGTTTTCTAAATCCCGGAATCATAAACATTTTTCTGAGTCCCAAAATTTTGAAAATTTTTTTAAGTCCCGAAATCAAAAAAAATTTTCCAAGTCCCAAATCCCGAAATCAGAAGAATTCTTCTAGGTCCCAAAATTATGAAAATTTTTCCAAGTCCCAAAATTATGAAAATTTTTTTAAGTCCCAAAATTATGAAAATTTTTCCAATACCCAATCCCGAAATTATAAAAATTCTTCTAAGCCCTAAAACATGAATTGATAAAATGTCTTCTGAGTCCCAAAATTATGAAAATTTTTTTATGTCCCAATATTATGAAAACTTTTCCAACTCCCAAATTATGAAAATTTTTATAGTCCCAAAATTATGAAAAATTTTCTAAGTCCCGAAATCATAAACAATTTATGTCCCTAAATTATGAAAAGTTTTCTAAATCCCGGAATCATAAACATTTTTCTGAGTCCCAAAATTTTGAAAAATTTTTTAAGTCCCGAAATCAAAAAAATTTTTCCAAGTCCCAAATCTCGAAATCAGAAGAATTCTTCTAGGTCATAAAATTATGAACATTTTACCAAGTCCCAAAATTATGAACATTTTTCTTACTCCCAAAATTATGAACATTTTTCTAAGTCCCGAAATCATAAAAAAATTTAGTCCATAAATTATGAAAATTTTTCCAATACCCCAAATTATGAAAAAAATTTCTAAGTCCCGAAAACATTAAAATATTTCTAAGTCACAAATTTTGAAATTTTTTTTTACGTGGCGAAATCATAAAAAATTTTCCAAGTCCCAAATCCCGAAATCAGTAGAATTCTTTTAGGTCCCAAAATTATGAAAATTTTTCCAAGTCCCAAATCCCAAAATCAGAAGAATGTTTCTAGGTCCCAAAATTATGAAAATTTTTCTAAACCGGAATCATAAAAATATTTATGAGTCCCAAAATTATGAAATTTTTTTTAAGTCCCAAATTTTTTTAAATACCAAAATTATAAAAATTTTTTTAAGTCCCAATATTATGAAAACTTTTCCAATTCCCAAAATTATGAAAATTTGTCTTAGTCCCAAACTTATGAAAATATTTCTAAGTTCCGGAATCATAAAAATTTTTTCGAAGTCCCAAAATTATGAACATTTTACCAAGTCCAAAAATTATGAAAATTTTTCTTAGTCCCTAAATGATGAACATTTTTCTAAGTCCCGAAATCATAAAAAATTTAAGTCGATAATTATTCAAATTTTTCCAATACCCCAAATTATGAAAAAAAATTCTAAGCCCCGAAAACATTAAAATATTTCTAAGTCACAAATTATGAACATTTTTTTTACGTGGCGAAATCATAAAAACTTTTCCAAGTCCCAAATCTCGAAATCAGGAGAATTCTTTTAGGTCCCAAAATTATTAAAATTTTTCCAAGTCCCAAATCCCAAAATAAGAAGAATTTTTCTAGGTCCCAAAATTATGAAAAGTTTTTTAAGTCCCGGAATCATAAAAATTTGTCTAAGTCCCAATATTATGAAAAAAATTTTAAGTCCCAATATTATGAAAACTTTTCTATTCCCAAAATTATGAACATTTTTCTAGGTCCCAAAATTATGAAAATTTTTCCAAGACCCAATATCGAAATCACAAAAATCCTTCTCAGCCCCAAATCCCGAAATCAGAAGAATACTTCTAGGTCCTAAAATTATGAAATTTTACCAAGTCGCAAGATTATGAAAATTTTTCTTACTCCCAAAATTATGAACATTTTTCTAAGTCCGGAAATCATAAAAAAATTAAGTCCATAAATTATGAAAATTTTTCCAAGACCCCAAATTATGAAGAAAATTTCTAAGTTCCGAAAACATTAAAATATTTCTAAGTCCCAAAATATGAAAATTTTGTTTACGTGTCGAAATCATAAAAATTTTTCTAAGTCCCAAACTTATGAAAATTTTTCAAAGTTCTGGATTCATAAAAATTTTTCTACGTCCCAAAATTATGAAAAGTTTTCTAAACCGGAATCATAAAAATATTTATGAGTCCCAAAATTATGAAAACTTTTTTAAGTCCCGAAATCATAAACAATTTGTCCCTAAATTATGAAAATTTTTCCAAGACCCCAAATTATGAAAAAAATATCTAAGTTCCGAAAACAGTAAAATATTTCTAAGTCCAAGAATATGAAAATTTTGTTTACGTGTCGAAATCATTAAAATTTTTCTAAGTCTCAAACTTATGAAAATTTGTCTACATCCCAAAATTATGAAAAGTTTTCTAAACCGGAATCATAAAAATATTTATGAGTCCCAAAATTGTGAAAACTTAAGTCCCGAAATCATAAAAAATTTTCCAAGTCCCAAATCCTGAAATCAGAAGCATTCTTCTAGGTTCCAAAATTATGAAATTTTGTTTAAGTCCCAAAATTATGAACATTTTTTCTAAGTCCCAAAATTATGAAAATTTTTCCAAGTCCCAAAATTATAAAAATTTTTCTAAGTCCCAAAATTATGAAAATTTTTCCAAGTCCCAAATCCCAAAATCAGAAGAATTTTTCTAGGTACCAAAATTATGAAAATTTTTCCAAGTCTCCAAATTATGAAAATTTTTTTAAGTCACAAAATTATGAAAATTTTTCCAAGACCCAATCGCGAAATCATAAAAATTCTTCTAAGCATCAAATCATTAACTGATAAAATGTCTTCTAAGTCCCAAAATTATGAAAATTTTTTTTATGTTCTAATATTATGAAAACTTTTCCAATTCCCAAATTATGAAAATTTTTCTTAGTCCCAAAATTATGAAAATTTTTCTAAGTCCCGAAATCATAAACAATTTATGTCCCTAAATTATGAAAATTTTTCCAAGACCCCAAATTCTGAAAAAAATGTCTATGTTCCCAAAACATTAAAATATTTCTAAGTCCCAAAATATGAAAATTTTGTTACGTGTCGAAATCAAAAAAATGTTTCCAAGTCCCAAATCCCGAAATCAGAAGAATTCTAGGTCCCAAAATTATGAAAATTTTTCCAATACCCAATCCCGAAATCATAAAAATTCTTCTAAGCCCCAAAACATGAATTGATAAAATGTCTTATAAGTACCAAAATTATGAAAATTTTTTTATGTCCCAATATTATGAAAACTTTTTAAATTCCCAAATTATGAAAATTTTCCTTTGTCCCAAAATTATGAAAAATTTTCTAAGTCCCGAAATCATAAACAATTTATGTCCCTAAATTATGAAAAGTTTTCTAAATCCCGGAATCATAAACATTTTTCTGAGTCCCAAAATTTTGAAAAATTTTTTAAGTCCCGAAATCAAAAAATTTTTTCTAAGTCCCAAATCCCGAAATCAGAAGAATTCTTCTAGGTCCCAAAATTATGAAAATTTTTCCAAGTCTCAAAATTATGAAAATTTTTTTAAGTCCCAAAATTATGAAAATTTTTCCAATACCCAATCCCGAAATCATAAAAATTCTTCTAAGCCCCAAAACATGAATTGATAAAATGTCTTCTAAGTCCCAAAATTATGAAAATTTTTTTATGTCCCAATATTATGAAAACTTTTTCAATTCCCAAATTATGAAAATTTTCCTTTGTCCCAAAATTATGAAGAATTTTCTAAGTCCCGAAATCATAAACAATTTATGTCCCTAAATTATGAAAAGTTTTCTAAATCCCGGAATCATAAACATTTTTCTGAGTCCCAAAATTTTGAAAAATTTTTTAAGTTCCGAAATCTAAAAATTTTTTCCAAGTCCCAAATCCCGAAATCAGAAGAATTCTTCTAGGTCCCAAAATTATGAAAATTTTTCCAAGTCTCGAAATTATGTAAATTTTTTTAAGTCCCAAAATTATGAAAATTTTTCCAATACCCAATCCCGAAATCATAAAAATTCTTCTAAGCCTCAAATCATGAACTCATAAAATGTCTTCTAAGTCCCAAAATTATGAAAATTTTTGTATGTCCCAATATTATGAAAACTTTTCCAATTCGCAAAATTATGAAAATTTTTCCAAGACCCAATATCGAAATCATAAAAATTCTTCTCAGCCCCAAATCCCGAAATCAGAAGAATTCTTCTAGGTCCTAAAATTATGAAAATTTTACCAAGTCCCAAAATTATGAAAATTTTTTTACTCCCAAAATTATGAACATTTTTCTAAGTCCCGAAATCATAAAAAAATTTAGTCCATAAATTATGAAAATTTTACCAATACCCCAAATTATGAAAAAAATTTCTATGTCCCAAAAACATTAAAATATTTTTAAGTCACAAATTTTGAAATTTTTTTTTACGTGGCGAAATCATAAAAAATTTTCCAAGTCCCAAATCCCGAGATCAGGAGAATTCTTTTAGGTCCCAAAATTATGAAAATTTTTCCAAGTCCCAAAATTATGAAAATATGTCCAAGTCCCAAATCCCAAAATTAGAAGAATGTTTCTAGGTCCCAAAATTATGAAAATTTTTCCAAGTCTCAAAATTATGAAAATTTTTTGAAGTCACAAAATTATGAAAATTTTTCCAAGACCTAATCCCGAAATCATAAAAATTCTTCTAAGCCTCAAATCATGAACTGATAAAATGTCTTCCAAGTCCCAAAATTATGAAATTTTTTTTAAGTCCCAAATTTTTTTAAATACCAAAATTATGAAAATTTTTTTAAGTCCCAATATTATGAAAACTTTTCCAATTCCCAAAATTATGAAAATTTGTCTTAGTCCCAAACTTATGAAAATATTTCTAAGTTCCGGAATCATAAAAATTTTTTCGAAGTCCCAAAATTATGAACATTTTACCAAGTCCCAAAATTATGAAAATTTTTCTTAGTCCCTAAATGATGAACATTTTTCTAAGTCCCGAAATCATAAAAAATTTAAGTCCATAATTATAAAAAATTTTCCAATACCCCAAATTATGAAAAAAAATTCTAAGTCCCGAAAACATTAAAATATTTCTAAGTCACAAATTATGAAAATTTTTTTTACGTGGCGAAATCATAAAAACTTTTCCAAGTCCCAAATCTCGAAATCAGGAGAATTCTTTTAGGTCCCAAAATTATTAAAATTTTTCCAAGTCCCAAATCCCAAAATAAGAAGAATTTTTCTAGGTCCCAAAATTATGACAATTTTTCCAAGCCTCAAAATTATGAAAATTTTTCTAAGTCCCAAAATTATGAAAAGTTTTTTAAGTCCCGGAATCATAAAAATTTGTCTGAGTCCCAAAATCATAAAAAAAATTTTAAGTCCCGAAATCATAAAAATTTATCCAAGTCCCAAAATTATGAAAATTTTTCTAAGTCCCAAAACTATGAAAAGTTTTCTAAATCCCGGTATCATACAAATTTTTCTGAGTGCCAAAATTATGAAAAATTTTTTAAGTCTCGAAATCATAAAACAATTTCCAAGTCTCAAATCCCGAAATCAGAAGAATTCTTCTAGGACCCAAAATTATGAAAAATTTTCCAAGACCCAATCCCGAAATCATAAAAATTCTTCTAGGTCCCAAATCCCGAAATGATAAAATATCTTCTACGTCCCAAAGTTATGACAATTTTTTTAAGTCCCAAAATTATGAAAATTTTTCTTAGTCCCAAAATTATGAAAATTTTTCCACGACCCAATCCCGAAATCATAAAAATTTTTCTAAGCCCCAAATCATGAAATCATAAATTGTCTTCTAAGTCCCAAAATTATGAAAACTTTTTTAAGTCCCGAAATCATAAAAATTTTTCCTAGTCCCAAATCCTGAAATCAGAAGAATTATTTTAGGTCCCAAAATTATGAAAATTTTTCCAAGTCTCAAAATTATGAAAATTTTTCTAAGTCCCAAAATTATGAACATTTTTCCAAGTCCCAAATCCCAAAATCAGAAGAATGTTTCTAGGTCCCAAAATTATGAAAATTTTTCCAAGTCTCAAAATTATCAAAATTTTTTGAAGTCACAAAATTATGAAAATTTTTCCAAGACCTAATCCCGAAATCATAAAAATTCTTCTAAGCCTCAAATCAGGAACTGATAAAATGTCTTCCAAGTCCCAAAATTATGAAATTTTTTTTAAGTCCCAATATTATGAAAACTTTTCCAATTCCCAAATTATGAAAATTTTTCTTAGTCCCAAAATTATGAAAATTTTTCTAAGTCCCGAAATCATAAACAATTTATGTCCCTAAATTATGAAAATTTTTCCAAGACCCCAAATTATGAAAGAAATATCTAAGTTCCGAAAACATTAAAATATTTCTAAGTCCCAAAATATGAAAATTTTGTTTACGTGTCGAAATCATTAAGATTTTTCTAAGTCTCAAACTTATGAAAATTTGTCTACATCCCAAAATTATGAAAAGTTTTCTAAACCGGAATCATAAAAATATTTATGAGTCCCAAAATTGTGAAAACTTAAGTCCCGAAATCATAAAAATTTTTCCAAGTCCCAAATCCTGAAATCAGAAGCATTCTTCTAGGTTCCAAAATTATGAAATTTTGTTTAAGTCCCAAAATTATGAACATTTTTTCTAAGTCCCAAAATTATGAAAATTTTTCCAAGTCCCAAAATTATAAAAAAATTTCTAAGTCCCAAAATTATGAAAATTTTTCCAAGTCCCAAATCCCAAAATCAGAAGAATTTTTCTAAATTATGAAAATTTTTCCAAGTCTCAAAATTATGAAAATTTTTTTAAGTCACAAAATTATGAAAATTTTTCCAAGACCCAATCGCGAAATCATAAAAATTCTTCTAAGCATCAAATCATTAACTGATAAAATGTCTTCTAAGTCCCAAAATTATGAAAATTATTTTATGTTCTAATATTATGAAAACTTTTCCAATTCCCAAATTATGAAAATTTTTCTTAGTCCCAAAATTATGAAAATTTTTCTAAGTCCCGAAATCATAAACAATTTATGTCCCTAAATTATGAAAATTTTGTTACGTGTCGAAATCATAAAAAATTTTCACAGTCCCAAACTATGAACATTTTTCAAAATTCCGGATTCATAAAAATTTTTCTACGTCCCAAAATTATAAAAAGTTTTCTAAATCCCGGAATCATAAACATTTTTCTGAGTCCCAAAATTTTGAAAAAAATTTTTAAGTCCCGAAATCAAAAAAATGTTTCCAAGTCCCAAATCCCGAAATCAGAAGAATTCTTCTAGGTCCCAAAATTATGAAAATTTTTCCAAGTCTCAAAATTATGAAAATTTTTTTAAGTCCCAAAATTATGAAAATTTTTCCAATACCCAATCCCGAAATCATAAAAATTCTTCTAAGCCCCAAAACATGAATTGATAAAATGTCTTCTAAGTCCCAAAATTATGAAATTTTTTGTATGTCCCAATATTATGAAAACTTTTTCAATTCCCAAATTATGAAAATTTTCCTTTGTCCCAAAATTATGAAAAATTTTCTAAGTCCCGAAATCATAAACAATTTATGTCCCTAAATTATGAAAAGTTTTCTAAATCCCGGAATCATAAACATTTTTCTGAGTCCCAAAATTTTGAAAAATTTTTTAAGTCCCGAAATCAAAAAATTTTTTCCAAGTCCCAAATCCCGAAATCAGAAGAATTCTTCTAGGTCCCAAAATTATGAAAATTTTTCCAAGTCTCGAAATTATGTAAATTTTTTTAAGTCCCAAAATTATGAAAATTTTTCCAATACCCAATCCCGAAATCATAAAAATTCTTCTAAGCCTCAAATCATGAACTGATAAAATGTCTTCTAAGTCCCAAAATTATGAAAATTTTTGTATGTCCCAATATTATGAAAACTTTTCCAGTTCCCAAAATTATGAAAATTTTTCCAAGACCTAATCCCGAAATCATAAAAATTCTTCTAAGCCTCAAATCATGAACTGATAAAATGTCTTCCAAGTCCCAAAATTATGAAATTTTTTTTAAGTCCCAAATTTTTTTAAATACCAAAATTATGAACATTTTTTTAAGTCCCAATATTATGAAAACTTTTCCAATTCCCAAAATTATGAAAATTTGTCTTAGTCCCAAGCTTATGAAAATATTTCTAAGTGCCGGAATCATAAAAATTTTTTCGAAGTCCCAAAATTATGAACATTTTACCAAGTCCCAAAATTATGAAAATTTTTCTTAGTCCCTAAATGATGAACATTTTTCTAAGTCCCGAAATCATAAAAAAATTTAGTCCATAAATTATGAAAATTTTTCCAATACCCCAAATTATGAAAAAAATTTCTAAGTCCGGAAAACATTAAAATATTTCTAAGTCACAAATTTTGAAATTTTTTTTACGTGGCGAAATCATAAAAAATTTTCCAAGTCCCAAATGCCGAAATCAGATGAATTCTTTTAAGTCCCAAAATTATGAAAATTTTTCCAAGTCCCAAAATTATGAAAATTTTTCCAAGTCCCAAATCCCAAAATCAGAAGAATGTTTCTAGGTCCCAAAATTATGAAAATTTTTCCAAGTCTCAAAATTATGAAAATTTTTTGAAGTCACAAAATTATGAAAATTTTTCCAAGACCTAATCCCGAAATCATAAAAATTCTTCTAAGCCTCAAATCATGAACTGATAAAATGTCTTCCAAGTCCCAAAATTATTAAAATTTTTTTAAGTAACAATATAATGAAAACTTTTCCAATTCCCAAATATGAAATTTTTTCTTAGTCCCAAAATTATGAAAATTTTTCTAAGTCCCGAAATCATAAACAATGTATGTCCCTAAATTACGAAAATTTTTCCAAGACCCCAAATTATGAAAAAAATTTCTAAGTTCCGAAAACATTAAAATATTTCTAAGTCCCAAAATATGAAATTTTGTTTACGTGTCGAAATCATACAAATTTTTCTCAGTCCCAAACTTATGAAAATTTTTCAAAGTTCCGGATTCATAAAAATTTTTCTAGGTCCCAAAATTATAAAAGGTTTTCTAAATCCCGAAATCATAAACATTTTTCTGAGTCCCAAAATTATGAAAAAATTTTTAAGTCCCGAAATCATAAAATTTTTTCCAAGTCCCAAGTCCCGAAATCAGAAGAATTCATCTAGGTCCCAAAATTATGAAAATTTTTCCAAGTCTCAAAATTATGAAAATTTTTCCAAGTCCCAAATCCCAAAATCAGAAGAATGTTTCTAGGTCCCAAAATTATGAAAATTTTTCCAAGTCTCAAAATTATGAAAATTTTTCCAAGTCCCAAATCCCAAAATCAGAAGAATGTTTCTAGGTCCCAAAATTATGAAAATTTTTCCAAGTCTCAAAATTATGAAAATTTTTTGAAGTCACAAAATTATGAAAATTTTTCCAAGACCTAATCCCGAAATCATAAAAATTCTTCTAAGCCTCAAATCATGAACTGATAAAATGTCTTCCAAGTCCCAAAATTATTAAAAAATTTTTAAGTACCAATATTATGAAAACTTTTCCAATTCCCAAATTATGAAAATTTTTCTTAGTCCCAAAATTATGAAAATTTTTCTAAGTCCCGAAATCATAAACAATTTATGTCCCTAAACTATGAAAAATTTTCCAAGACACCAAATTATGAAAAAAATTTCTAAGTTCCGAAAACATTAAAATATTTCTAAGTCCCAAAATATGAAAATTTTGTTTACGTGTCGAAATCATAAAAATTTTTCTAAGTCCCAAACTTATGAAAATTTCTTAAAGTTCCGGATTCATAAAAATTTTTCTATTTTTTTTGTATGTTCCAATATTATGAAAACTTTTCCAATTCCCAAATTATGAAAATTTTTCTTAGTCCCAAAATTATGAAAATTTTTCTAAGTCCCGAAATCATAAACAATGTATGTCCCTAAATTACGAAAATTTTTCCAAGACCCCAAATTATGAAAAAAATTTCTAAGTTCCGAAAACATTAAAATATTTCTAAGTCCCAAAATATGAAATTTTGTTTACGTGTCGAAATCATAAAAATTTTTCTCAGTCCCAAACTTATGAAAATTTTTCAAAGTTCCGGATTCATAAAAATTTTTCTAGGTCCCAAAATTATAAAAAGTTTTCTAAATCCCGGAATCATAAACATTTTTCTGAGTCCCAAAATTATGAAAAAATTTGTAAGTCCCGAAATCATAAAAATGTTTCCAAGTCCCAAATCCCGAAATCAGAAGAATTTTTCTAGGTCCCAAAATTATGAAATTTTACCAAGTCTCAAAATTATGAAAATTTTTCCAAGTCCCAAATCCCAAAATCAGAAGAATGTTTCTAGGTCCCAAAATTATGAAAATTTTTCCAAGTCTCAAAATTATGAAAATTTTTTGAAGTCACAAAATTATGAAAATTTTTCCAAGACCTAGTCCCGAAATCATAAAAATTCTTCTAAGCCTCAAATCATGAACTGATAAAATGTCTTCCAAGTCCCAAAATTATTAAAAAATTTTTAAGTACCAATATTATGAAAACTTTTCCAATTCCCAAATTATGAAAATTTTTCTTAGTCCCAAAATTATGAAAATTTTTCTAAGTCCCGAAATCATAAACAATTTATGTCCCTAAACTATGAAAAATTTTCCAAGACACCAAATTATGAAAAAAATTTCTAAGTTCCGAAAACATTAAAATATTTCTAAGTCCCAAAATATGAAAATTTTGTTTACGTGTCGAAATCATAAAAATTTTTCTAAGTCCCAAACTTATGAAAATTTCTTAAAGTTCCGGATTCATAAAAATTTTTCTATTTTTTTTGTATGTTCCAATATTATGAAAACTTTTCCAATTCCCAAATTATGAAAATTTTTCTTAGTCAAAAAATTATGAAAATTTTTCTAAGTCCCGAAATCATAAACAATGTATGTCCCTAAATTACGAAAATTTTTCCAAGACCCCAAATTATGAAAAAAATTTCTAAGTTCCGAAAACATTAAAATATTTCTAAGTCCCAAAATATGAAATTTTGTTTACGTGTCGAAATCATAAAAAATTTTCTCAGTCCCAAACTTATGAAAATTTTTCAAAGTTCCGGATTCATAAAAATTTTTCTAGGTCCCAAAATTATAAAAGGTTTTCTAAATCCCGGAATCATAAACATTTTTCTGAGTCCCAAAATTATGAAAAAATTTTTAAGTCCCGAAATCATAAAATTTTTTCCAAGTCCCAAGTCCCGAAATCAGAAGAATTCATCTAGGTCCCAAAATTATGAAAATTTTTCCAAGTCTCAAAATTATGAAAATTTTTCCAAGTCCCAAATCCCAAAATCAGAAGAATGTTTCTAGGTCCCAAAATTATGAAAATTTTTCCAAGACCCAATATCGAAATCATAAAAATCCTTCTCAGCCCCAAATCCCGAAATCAGAAGAATTCTTCTAGGTCCTAAAATTATAAAAAAGTTACCAAATCCCAAAATTATGAAAATTTTTCTTACTCCCAAAATTATGAACATTTTTCTAAGTCCCGAAATCATAAAAAATTTAAGTCCATAAATTATGAAAATTTTTCCAATACCCCAAATTATGAAAAAAATTTCTAAGTCCGGAAAACATTAAAATATTTCTAAGTCACAAATTTTGAAATTTTTTTTACGTGGCGAAATCATAAAAAATTTTCCAAGTCCCGAATTCTTTTAAGTCCCAAAATTATGAAAATTTTTCCAAGTCCCAAAATTATGAAAATTTTTCCAAGTCCCAAATCCCAAGATCAGAAGAATGCTTCTAGGTCCCAAAATTATGAAAAGTCTCAAAATTATGAAAATTTTTTGAAGTCACAAAATTATGAAAATTTTTCCAAGACCTAATCCCGAAATCATAAAAATTCTTCTAAGCCTCAAATCATGAACTGATAAAATGTCTTCCAAGTCCCAAAATTATTAAAATTTTTTAAAGTAACAATATAATGAAAACTTTTGCAATTCCCAAATATGAAATTTTTTCTTAGTCCCAAAATTATGAAAATTTTTCTAAGTCCCGAAATCATAAACAATTTATGTCCCTAAATTATGAAAAATTTTCCAAGACACCAAATTATGAAAAAAATTTCTAAGTTCCGAAAACATTAAAATATTTCTAAGTCCCAAAATATGAAAATTTTGTTTACGTGTCGAAATCATAAAAATTTTTCTAGGTCCCAAACTTATGAAAATTTCTTAAAGTTCCGGATTCATAAAAATTTTTCTATTTTTTTTTGTATGTTCCAATATTATGAAAACTTTTCCAATTCCCAAATTATGAAAATTTTTCTTAGTCCCAAAATTATGAAAATTTTTCTAAGTCCCGAAATCATAAACAATGTATGTCCCTAAATTACGAAAATTTTTCCAAGACCCCAAATTATGAAAAAAATTTCTAAGTTCCGAAAACATTAAAATATTTCTAAGTCCCAAAATATGAAATTTTGTTTACGTGTCGAAATCATAAAAATTTTTCTCAGTCCCAAACTTATGAAAATTTTTCAAAGTTCCGGATTCATAAAAATTTTTCTAGGTCCCAAAATTATAAAAGGTTTTCTAAATCCCGGAATCATAAACATTTTTCTGAGTCCCAAAATTATGACAAAATTTTTAAGTCCCGAAATCATAAAATTTTTTCCAAGTCCCAAGTCCCGAAATCAGAAGAATTCATCTAGGTCCCAAAATTATGAAAATTTTTCCAAGTCTCAAAATTATGAAAATTTTTCCAAGTCCCAAATCCCAAAATCAGAAGAATGTTTCTAGGTCCCAAAATTATGAAAATTTTTCCAAGACCCAATATCGAAATCATAAAAATCCTTCTCAGCCCCAAATCCCGAAATCAGAAGAATTCTTCTAGGTCCTAAAATTATAAAAAAGTTACCAAGTCCCAAAATTATGAAAATTTTTCTTACTCCCAAAATTATGAACATTTTTCTAAGTCCCGAAATCATAAAAAATTTAAGTCCATAAATTATGAAAATTTTTCCAATACCCCAAATTATGAAAAAAATTTCTAAGTCCGGAAAACATTAAAATATTTCTAAGTCACAAATTTTGAAATTTGTTTTACGTGGCGAAATCATAAAAAATTTTCCAAGTCCCAAATGCCGAAATCAGATGAATTCTTTTAAGTCCCAAAATTATGAAAATTTTTCCAAGTCCCAAAATTATGAAAATTTTTCCAAGTCCCAAATCCCAAAATCAGAAGAATGTTTCTAGGTCCCAAAATTATGAAAATTTTTCCAAGTCTCAAAATTATGAAAATTTTTTGAAGTCACAAAATTATGAAAATTTTTCCAAGACCTAATCCCGAAATCATAAAAATTCTTCTAAGCCTCAAATCATGAACTGATAAAATGTCTTCCAAGTCCCAAAATTATTAAAATTTTTTTAAGTAACAATATAATGAAAACTTTTCCAATTCCCAAATATGAAATTTTTTCTTAGTCCCAAAATTATGAAAATTTTTCTAAGTCCCGAAATCATAAACAATTTATGTCCCTAAATTATGAAAAATTTTCCAAGACACCAAATTATGAAAAAAAATTTCTAAGTTCCGAAAACATTAAAATATTTCTAAGTCCCAAAATATGAAAATTTTGTTTACGTGTCGAAATCATAAAAATTTTTCTAAGTCCCAAACTTATGAAAATTTCTTAAAGTTCCGGATTCATAAAAATTTTTCTATTTTTTTTGTCTGTTCCAATATTATGAAAACTTTTCCAATTCCCAAATTATGAAAATTTTTCTTAGTCCCAAAATTATGAAAATTTTTCTAAGTCCCGAAATCATAAACAATGTATGTCCCTAAATTACGAAAATTTTTCCAAGACCCCAAATTATGAAAAAAATTTCTAAGTTCCGAAAACATTAAAATATTTCTAAGTCCCAAAATATGAAATTTTGTTTACGTGTCGAAATCATACAAATTTTTCTCAGTCCCAAACTTATGAAAATTTTTCAAAGTTCCGGATTCATAAAAATTTTTCTAGGTCCCAAAATTATAAAAGGTTTTCTAAATCCCGGAATCATAAACATTTTTCTGAGTCCCAAAATTATGAAAAAATTTTTAAGTCCCGAAATCATAAAATTTTTTCCAAGTCCCAAGTCCCGAAATCAGAAGAATTTTTCTAGGTCCCAAAATTATGAAAATTTTTCCAAGTCTCAAAATTATGAAAATTTTTCCAAGTCCCAAATCCCAAAATCAGAAGAATGTTTCTAGGTCCCAAAATTATGAAAATTTTTCCAAGTCTCAAAATTATGAAAATTTTTTGAAGTCACAAAATTATGAAAATTTTTCCAAGACCTAATCCCGAAATCATAAAAATTCTTCTAAGCCTCAAATCATGAACTGATAAAATGTCTTCCAAGTCCCAAAATTATTAAAAAATTTTTAAGTACCAATATTATGAAAACTTTTCCAATTCCCAAATTATGAAAATTTTTCTTAGTCCCAAAATTATGAAAATTTTTCTAAGTCCCGAAATCATAAACAATTTATGTCCCTAAACTATGAAAAATTTTCCAAGACACCAAATTATGAAAAAAATTTCTAAGTTCCGAAAACATTAAAATATTTCTAAGTCCCAAAATATGAAAATTTTGTTTACGTGTCGAAATCATAAAAATTTTTCTAAGTCCCAAACTTATGAAAATTTCTTAAAGTTCCGGATTCATAAAAATTTTTCTACGTCCCAAAATTATGAACATTTTCTAAACCGGAATCATAAAAATATTTATGAGTCCCAAAATTATGAAAACTGTTTTTAAGTCCCGAAATCATAAAAATTTTCCAAGTCCCAAATCCTGAAATCAGAAGCATTCTTCTAGGTTCCAAAATTATGAAATTTTGTTCAAGTCCCAAAATTATGAACATTTTTTCTAAGTCCCAAAATTATGAAAATTTTTCCAAGTCCCAAAATTATGAAAATTTTTCTAAGTCCCAAAATTATGAAAATTTTTCCAAGTCCCAAAATTATGAAAATTTTTCTAAGTCCCAAACTTATGAAAATTTCTTAAAGTTCCGGATTCATAAAAATTTTTCTACGTCCCAAAATTATGAAAATTTTCTAAACCGGAATCATAAAAATATTTATGAGTCCCAAAATTATGAAAACTTTTTTAAGTCCCGAAATCATAAAAATTTTTCCAAGTCCCAAGTCCCGAAATCAGAAGAATTCATCTAGGTCCCAAAATTATGAAAATTTTTCCAAGTCTCAAAATTATGAAAATTTTTTTAAGTCCCAAAATTATGAAATTTTTTCCAATAACCAATCCCGAAATCATAAAAATTCTTCTAAGCCCAAAATCATGAACTGATAAAATGTCTTTTAAGTCCCAATATTATGAAAAAATTTTTAAGTCTCAATATTATGAAAACTTTTCTATTCCCAAAATTATGAACATTTTTCTAGGTCCCAAAATTATGAAAATTTTTCCAAGACCCAATATCGAAATCATAAAAATCCTTCTCAGCCCCAAATCCCGAAATCAGAAGAATTCTTCTAGGTCCTAAAATTATGAAATTTTACCAAGTCCCAAGATTATGAAAATTTTTCTTACTCCCAAAATTATGAACATTTTTCTAAGTCCGGAAATCATAAAAAAATTAAGTCCATAAATTATGAAATTTTTTCCAAGACCCCAAATTATGAAGAAAATTTCTAAGTTCCGAAAACATTAAAATATTTCTAAGTCCCAAAATATGAAAATTTTGTTTACGTGTCGAAATCATAAAAATTTTTCTAAGTCCCAAACTTATGAAAATTTTTCAAAGTTCTGGATTCATAAAAATTTTTCTACGTCCCAAAATTATGAAAAGTTTTCTAAACCGGTATCATAAAAATATTTATGAGTCCCAAAATTATGAAAACTTTTTTAAGTCCCGAAATCATAAACAATTTGTCCCTAAATTATGAAAATTTTTCCAAGACCCCAAATTATGAAAAAAATATCTAAGTTCCGAAAACAGTAAAATATTTCTAAGTCCAAAAATATGAAAATTTTGTTTACGTGTCGAAATCATTAAAATTTTTCTAAGTCTCAAACTTATGAAAATTTGTCTACATCCCAAAATTATGAAAAGTTTTCTAAACCGGAATCATAAAAATATTTATGAGTCCCAAAATTGTGAAAACTTAAGTCCCGAAATCATAAAAAATTTTCCAAGTCCCAAATCCTGAAATCAGAAGCATTCTTCTAGGTTCCAAAATTATGAAATTTTGTTTAAGTCCCAAAATTATGAACATTTTTTCTAAGTCCCAAAATTATGAAAATTTTTCCTAGTCCCAAAATTAT
The DNA here is from genome assembly GCA_910595825.1 of Philhelius pedissequus. NCBI lineage: Eukaryota > Metazoa > Arthropoda > Insecta > Diptera > Syrphidae > Philhelius > Philhelius pedissequus. The sequence continues at coordinate 153,366,490 of OU343161.1, forward strand.
AAAAATTTTTCTAAGTCCCAAAATTATGAAAATTTTTCCAAGTCCCAAATCCCAAAATCAGAAGAATTTTTCTAGGTACCAAAATTATGAAAATTTTTCCAAGTCTCCAAATTATGAAAATTTTTTTAAGTCACAAAATTATGAAAATTTTTCCAAGACCCAATCGCGAAATCATAAAAATTCTTCTAAGCATCAAATCATTAACTGATAAAATGTCTTCTAAGTCCCAAAATTATGAAAATTTTTTTTATGTTCTAATATTATGAAAACTTTTCCAATTCCCAAATTATGAAAATTTTTCTTAGTCCCAAAATTATGAAAATTTTTCTAAGTCCCGAAGTCATAAACAATTTATGTCCCTAAATTATGAAAATTTTTCCAAGACCCCAAATTCTGAAAAAAATGTCTATGTTCCCAAAACATTAAAATATTTCTAAGTCCCAAAATATGAAAATTTTGTTACGTGTCGAAATCAAAAAAATGTTTCCAAGTCCCAAATCCCGAAATCAGAAGAATTCTTCTAGGTCCCAAAATTATGAAAATTTTTCCAAGTCTCAAAATTATGAAAATTTTTTTAAGTCCCAAAATTATGAAAATTTTTCCAATACCCAATCCCGAAATCATAAAAATTCTTCTAAGCCCCAAAACATGAATTGATAAAATGTCTTCTAAGTACCAAAATTATGAAAATTTTTTTATGTCCCAATATTATGAAAACTTTTTAAATTCCCAAATTATGAAAATTTTCCTTTGTCCCAAAATTATGAAAAATTTTCTAAGTCCCGAAATCATAAACAATTTATGTCCCTCAATTATGAAAAGTTTTCTAAATCCCGGAATCATAAACATTTTTCTGAGTCCCAAAATTTTGAAAAATTTTTTAAGTCCCGAAATCAAAAAATTTTTTCCAAGTCCCAAATCCCGAAATCAGAAGAATTCTTCTAGGTCCCAAAATTATGAAAATTTTTCCAAGTCTCAAAATTATGAAAATTTTTTTAAGTCCCAAAATTATGAAAATTTTTCCAATACCCAATCCCGAAATCATAAAAATTCTTCTAAGCCCCAAAACATGAATTGATAAAATGTCTTCTAAGTCCCAAAATTATGAAAATTTTTGTATGTCCCAATATTATGAAAACTTTTTCAATTCCCAAATTATGAAAATTTTCCTTTGTCCCAAAATTATGAAGAATTTTCTAAGTCCCGAAATCATAAACAATTTATGTCCCTAAATTATGAAAAGTTTTCTAAATCCCGGAATCATAAACATTTTTCTGAGTCCCAAAATTTTGAAAAATTTTTTAAGTCCCGAAATCTAAAAATTTTTTCCAAGTCCCAAATCCCGAAATCAGAAGAATTCTTCTAGGTCCCAAAATTATGAAAATTTTTCCAAGTCTCGAAATTATGTAAATTGTTTTAAGTCCCAAAATTATGAAAATTTTTCCAATACCCAATCCCGAAATCATAAAAATTCTTCTAAGCCTCAAATCATGAACTCATAAAAGGTCTTCTAAGTCCCAAAATTATGAAAATTTTTGTATGTCCCAATATTATGAAAACTTTTCCAATTCGCAAAATTATGAAAATTTTTCCAAGACCCAATATCGAAATCATAAAAATTCTTCTCAGCCCCAAATCCCGAAATCAGAAGAATTCTTCTAGTTCCTAAAATTATGAAAATTTTACCAAGTCCCAAAATTATGAAAATTTTTTTACTCCCAAAATTATGAACATTTTTCTAAGTCCCGAAATCATAAAAAAATTTAGTCCATAAATTATGAAAATTTTACCAATACCCCAAATTATGAAAAAAATTTCTAAGTCCCAAAAACATTAAAATATTTTTAAGTCACAAATTTTGAAATTTTTTTTTACGTGGCGAAATCATAAAAAATTTTCCAAGTCCCAAATCCCGAGATCAGGAGAATTCTTTTAGGTCCCAAAATTATGAAAATTTTTCCAAGTCCCAAAATTTTGAAAATATGTCCAAGTCCCAAATCCCAAAATCAGAAGAATGTTTCTAGGTCCCAAAATTATGAAAATTTTTCCAAGTCTCAAAATTATGAAAATTTTTTGAAGTCACAAAATTATGAAAATTTTTCCAAGACCTAATCCCGAAATCATAAAAATTCTTCTAAGCCTCAAATCATGAACTGATAAAATGTCTTCCAAGTCCCAAAATTATGAAATTTTTTTTAAGTCCCAAATTTTTTTAAATACCAATATTATGAAAACTTTTCCAATTCCCAAAATTATGAAAATTTGTCTTAGTCCCAAACTTATGAAAATATTTCTAAGTTCCGGAATCATAAAAATTTTTTCGAAGTCCCAAAATTATGAACATTTTACCAAGTCCCAAAATTATGAAAATTTTTCTTAGTCCCTAAATGATGAACATTTTTCTAAGTCCCGAAATCATAAAAAATTTAAGTCCATAATTATAAAAAAATTTCCAATACCCCAAATTATGAAAAAAAATTCTAAGTCCCGAAAACATTAAAATATTTCTAAGTCACAAGTTATGAAAAATTTTTTTACGTGGCGAAATCATAAAAACTTTTCCAAGTCCCAAATCTCGAAATCAGGAGAATTCTTGTAGGTCCCAAAATTATTAAAATTTTTCCAAGTCCCAAATCCCAAAATAAGAAGAATTTTTCTAGGTCCCAAAATTATGACAATTTTTCCAAGCCTCAAAATTATGAAAATTTTTCTAAGTCCCAAAATTATGAAAAGTTTTTTAAGTCCCGGAATCTTAAAAATTTGTCTGAGTTCCAAAATCATAAAAAAAATTTTAAGTCCCGAAATCATAAAAATTTATCCAAGTCCCAAAATTATGAAAATTTTTCTAAGTCCCAAAACTATGAAAAGTTTTCTAAATCCCGGTATCATACAAATTTTTCTGAGTGCCAAAATTATGAAAAATTTTTTAAGTCTCGAAATCATAAAACAATTTCCAAGTCTCAAATCCCGAAATCAGAAGAATTCTTCTAGGACCCAAAATTATGAAAAATTTTCCAAGACCCAATCCCGAAATCATAAAAATTCTTCTAGGTCCCAAATCCCGAAATGATAAAATATCTTCTACGTCCCAAAGTTATGACAATTTTTTTAAGTCCCAAAATTATGAAAATTTTTCTTAGTCCCAAAATTATGAAAATTTTTCCACGACCCAATCCCGAAATCATAAAAATTTTTCTAAGCCCCAAATCATGAAATCATAAATTGTCTTCTAAGTCCCAAAATTATGAAAACTTTTTTAAGTCCCGAAATCATAAAAATTTTTCCTAGTCCCAAATCCTGAAATCAGAAGAATTATTTTAGGTCCCAAAATTATGAAAATTTTTCCAAGTCTCAAAATTATGAAAATTTTTCTAAGTCCCAAAATTATGAACATTTTTCCAAGTCCCAAATCCCAAAATCAGAAGAATGTTTCTACGTCCCAAAATTATGAAAATTTTTCCAAGTCTCAAAATTATCAAAATTTTTTGAAGTCACAAAATTATGAAAATTTTTCCAAGACCTAATCCCGAAATCATAAAAATTCTTCTAAGCCTCAAATCAGGAACTGATAAAATGTCTTCCAAGTCCCAAAATTATGAAAATTTTTTTAAGTCCCAATATTATGAAAACTTTTCCAATTCCCAAATTATGAAAATTTTTCTTAGTCCCAAAATTATGAAAATTTTTCTAAGTCCCGAAATCATTAACAATTTATGTCCCTAAATTATGAAAATTTTTCCAAGACCCCAAATTATGAAAGAAATATCTAAGTTCCGAAAACATTAAAATATTTCTAAGTCCCAAAATATGAAAATTTTGTTTACGTGTCGAAATCATTAAGATTTTTCTAAGTCTCAAACTTATGAAAATTTGTCTACATCCCAAAATTATGAAAAGTTTTCTAAACCGGAATCATAAAAATATTTATGAGTCCCAAAATTGTGAAAACTTAAGTCCCGAAATCATAAAAAATTTTCCAAGTCCCAAATCCTGAAATCAGAAGCATTCTTCTAGGTTCCAAAATTATGAAATTTTGTTTAAGTCCCAAAATTATGAACATTTTTTCTAAGTCCCAAAATTATGAAAATTTTTCCAAGTCCCAAAATTATAAGAAAATTTCTAAGTCCCAAAATTATGAAAATTTTTCCAAGTCCCAAATCCCAAAATCAGAAGAATTTTTCTAGGTCCCAAAATTATGAAAATTTTTCCAAGTCTCAAAATTATGAAAATTTTTTTAAGTCACAAAATTATGAAAATTTTTCCAAGACCCAATCGCGAAATCATAAAAATTCTTCTAAGCATCAAATCATTAACTGATAAAATGTCTTCTAAGTCCCAAAATTATGAAAATTGTTTTATGTTCTAATATTATGAAAACTTTTCCAATTCCCAAATTATGAAAATTTTTCTTAGTCCCAAAATTATGAAAATTTTTCTAAGTCCCGAAATCATAAACAATTTATGTCCCTAAATTATGAAAATTTTGTTACGTGTCGAAATCATAAAAAATTTTCACAGTCCCAAACTATGAACATTTTTCAAAGTTCCGGATTCATAAAAATTTTTCTACGTCCCAAAATTATAAAAAGTTTTCTAAATCCCGGAATCATAAACATTTTTCTGAGTCCCAAAATTTTGAAAAAAATTTTTAAGTCCCGAAATCATAAAAATGTTTCCAAGTCCCAAATCCCGAAATCAGAAGAATTCTTCTAGGTCCCAAAATTATGAAAATTTTTCCAAGTCTCAAAATTATGAAAATTTTTTTAAGTCCCAAAATTATGAAAATTTTTCCAATACCCAATCCCGAAATCATAAAAATTCTTCTAAGCCCCAAAACATGAATTGATAAAATGTCTTCTAAGTCCCAAAATTATGAAAATTTTTGTATGTCCCAATATTATGAAAACTTTTTCAATTCCCAAATTATGAAAATTTTCCTTTGTCCCAAAATTATGAAAAATTTTCTAAGTCCCGAAATCATAAACAATTTATGTCCCTAAATTATGAAAAGTTTTCTAAATCCCGGAATCATAAACATTTTTCTGAGTCCCAAAATTTTGAAAAATTTTTTAAGTCCCGAAATCAAAAAACTTTTTCCAAGTCCCAAATCCCGAAATCAGAAGAATTCTTCTAGGTCCCAAAATTATGAAAATTTTTCCAAGTCTCGAAATTATGTAAATTTTTTTAAGTCCCAAAATTATGAAAATTTTTCCAATACCCAATCCCGAAATCATAAAAATTCTTCTAAGCCTCAAATCATGAACTGATAAAATGTCTTCTAAGTCCCAAAATTATGAAAATTTTTGTATGTCCCAATATTATGAAAACTTTTCCAATTCCCAAAATTATGAAAATTTTTCCAAGACCTAATCCCGAAATCATAAAAATTCTTCTAAGCCTCAAATCATGAACTGATAAAATGTCTTCCAAGTCCTAAAATTATGAAATTTTTTTTAAGTCCCAAATTTTTTTAAATACCAAAATTATGAAAATTTTTTTAAGTCCCAATATTATGAAAACTTTTCCAATTCCCAAAATTATGAAAATTTGTCTTAGTCCCAAGCTTATGAAAATATTTCTAAGTGCCGGAATCATAAAAATTTTTTCGAAGTCCCAACATTATGAACATTTTACCAAGTCCCAAAATTATGAAAATTTTTCTTAGTCCCTAAATGATGAACATTTTTCTAAGTCCCGAAATCATAAAAAATTTAAGTCCATAATTATAAAAAATTTTCCAATACCCCAAATTATGAAAAAAAATTCTAAGTCCCGAAAACATTAAAATATTTCTAAGTCACAAGTTATGAAAATTTTTTTTACGTGGCGAAATCATAAAAACTTTTCCAAGTCCCAAATCTCGAAATCAGGAGAATTCTTGTAGGTCCCAAAATTATTAAAATTTTTCCAAGTCCCAAATCCCAAAATAAGAAGAATTTTTCTAGGTCCCAAAATTATGACAATTTTTCCAAGCCTCAAAATTATGAAAATTTTTCTAAGTCCCAAAATTATGAAAAGTTTTTTAAGTCCCGGAATCATAAAAATTTGTCTGAGTCCCAAAATCATAAAAAAATTTTTAAGTCCCGAAATCATAAAAATTTATCCAAGTCCCAAAATTATGAAAAGTTTTCTAAATCCCGGTATCATACAAATTTTTCTGAGTGCCAAAATTATGAAAAATTTTTTAAGTCTCGAAATCATAAAACAATTTCCAAGTCTCAAATCCCGAAATCAGAAGAATTCTTCTAGGACCCAAAATTATGAAAAATTTTCCAAGACCCAATCCCGAAATCATAAAAATTCTTCTAGGTCCCAAATCCCGAAATGATAAAATATCTTCTACGTCCCAAAGTTATGACAATTTTTTTAAGTCCCAAAATTATGAAAATTTTTCTTAGTCCCAAAATTATGAAAATTTTTCCACGACCCAATCCCGAAATCATAAAAATTTTTCTAAGCCCCAAATCATGAAATCATAAATTGTCTTCTAAGTCCCAAAATTATGAAAACTTTTTTAAGTCCCGAAATCATAAAAATTTTTCCTAGTCCCAAATCCTGAAATCAGAAGAATTATTTTAGGTCCCAAAATTATGAAAAATTTTCCAAGTCTCAAAATTATGAAAATTTTTCTAAGTCCCAAAATTATGAACATTTTTCCAAGTCCCAAATCCCAAAATCAGAGGAATGTTTCTAGGTCCCAAAATTATGAAAATTTTTCCAAGTCTCAAAATTATAAAAAAATTTCTAAGTCCCAAAATTATGAAAATTTTTCCAAGTCCCAAATCCCAAAATCAGAAGAATTTTTCTAGGTCCCAAAATTATGAAAATTTTTCCAAGTCTCAAAATTATAAAAAAATTTCTAAGTCTCAAACTTATGAAAATTTGTCTACATCCCAAAATTATGAAAATTTTTCTAAACCGGGAATGAAATTTTTTCTAACTACCAAAATTAGGAAAATTTTTCCAAGTCCCAAAATTATAAAAAAATTTCTAAGTCCCAAAATTATGAAAATTTTTCCAAGTCCCAAATCTCAAAATCAGAAGAATTTTTCTAGGTCCCAAAATTATGAAAATTTTTCCAAGTCTCAAAATTATGAAAATTTTTTTAAGTCACAAAATTATGAAAATTTTTCCAAGACCCAATCGCGAAATCATAAAAATTCTTCTAAGCATCAAATCATTAACTGATAAAATGTCTTCTAAGTCCCAAAATTATGAAAATTGTTTTATGTTCTAAAATTATGAAAACTTTTCCAATTCCCAAATTATGAAAATTTTTCTTAGTCCCAAAATTATGAAAATTTTTCTAAGTCCCGAAATCATAAACAATTTATGTCCCTAAATTATGAAAATTTTTCCAAGACCCCAAATTCTGAAAAAAATTTCTAAGTTCCGAAAACATTAAAATATTTCTAAGTCCCAAAATATGAAAATTTTGTTACGTGTCGAAATCATAAAAAATTTTCACAGTCCCAAACTATGAACATTTTTCAAAGTTCCGGATTCATAAAAATTTTTCTACGTCCCAAAATTATAAAAAGTTTTCTAAATCCCGGAATCATAAACATTTTTCTGAGTCCCAAAATTTTGAAAAAAATTTTTAAGTCCCGAAATCAAAAAAATGTTTCCAAGTCCCAAATCCCGAAATCAGAAGAATTCTTCTAGGTCCCAAAATTATGAAAATTTTTCCAAGTCTCAAAATTATGAAAATTTTTTTAAGTCCCAAAATTATGAAAATTTTTCCAATACCCAATCCCGAAATCATAAAAATTCTTCTAAGCCCCAAAACATGAATTGATAAAATGTCTTCTAAATCCCAAAGTTATGAAAATTTTTGTATGTCCCAATATTATGAAAACTTTTTCAATTCCCAAATTATGAAAATTTTCCTTTGTCCCAAAATTATGAAAAATTTTCTAAGTCATAGAAATTATAAACAATTTATGTCCCTAAATTATGAAAAGTTTTCTAAATCCCGGAATCATAAACATTTTTCTGAGTCCCAAAATTTTGAAAAATTTTTTAAGTCCCGAAATCAAAAAATTTTTTCCAAGTCCCAAATCCCGAAATCAGAAGAATTCTTCTAGGTCCCAAAATTATGAAAATTTTTCCAAGTCTCGAAATTATGTAAATTTTTTTAAGTCCCAAAATTATGAAAATTTTTCCAATACCCAATCCCGAAATCATAAAAATTCTTCTAAGCCTCAAATCATGAACTGATAAAATGTCTTCTAAGTCCCAAAATTATGAAAATTTTTGTATGTCCCAATATTATTAAAACTTTTCCAATTCCCAAAATTATGAAAATTTTTCCAAGACCTAATCCCGAAATCATAAAAATTCTTCTAAGCCTCAAATCATGAACTGATAAAATGTCTTCCAAGTCCCAAAATTATGAAATTTTTTTTAAGTCCCAAATTTTTTTAAATACCAAAATTATGAAAATTTTTTTAAGTCCCAATATTATGAAAACTTTTCCAATTCCCAAAATTATGAAAATTTGTCTTAGTCCCAAACTTATGAAAATATTTCTAAGTTCCGGAATCATAAAAATTTTTTCGAAGTCCCAAAATTATGAACATTTTACCAAGTCCCAAAATTATGAAAATTGTTCTTAGTCCCTAAATGATGAACATTTTTCTAAGTCCCGAAATCATAAAAAATTTAAGTCCATAATTATAAAAAATTTTCCAATACCCCAAATTATGAAAAAAAATTCTAAGTCCCGAAAACATTAAAATATTTCTAAGTCACAAATTATGAAAATTTTTTTTACGTGGCGAAATCATAAAAACTTTTCCAAGTCCCAAATCTCGAAATCAGGAGAATTCTTGTAGGTCCCAAAATTATTAAAATTTTTCCAAGTCCCAAATCCCAAAATAAGAAGAATTTTTCTAGGTCCCAAAATTATGAAAATTTTTCCAAGTCTCAAAATTATGAAAATTTTTCTAAGTCCCAAAATTATGAAAAGTTTTTTAAGTCCCGGAATCATAAAAATTTGTCTGAGTCCCAAAATCATAAAAAAATTTTTAAGTCCCGAAATCATAAAAATTTATCCAAGTCCCAAAATTATGAAAAGTTTTCTAAATCCCGGTATCATACAAATTTTTCTGAGTGCCAAAATTATGAAAAATTTTTTAAGTCTCGAAATCATAAAACAATTTCCAAGTCTCAAATCCCGAAATCAGAAGAATTCTTCTAGGACCCAAAATTATGAAAATTTTTCCAAGACCCAATCCCGAAATCATAAAAATTCTTCTAGGTCCCAAATCCCGAAATGATAAAATATCTTCTACGTCCCAAAGTTATGACAATTTTTTTAAGTCCCAAAATTATGAAAATTTTTCTTAGTCCCAAAATTATGAAAATTTTTCCACGACCCAATCCCGAAATCATAAAAATTTTTCTAAGCCCCAAATCATGAAATCATAAATTGTCTTCTAAGTCCCAAAATTATGAAAACTTTTTTAAGTCCCGAAATCATAAAAATTTTTCCTAGTCCCAAATCCTGAAATCAGAAGAATTATTTTAGGTCCCAAAATTATGAAAATTTTTCCAAGTCTCAAAATTATGAAAATTTTTCTAAGTCCCAAAATTATGAACATTTTTCCAAGTCCCAAATCCCAAAATCAGAGGAATGTTTCTAGGTCCCAAAATTATGAAAATTTTTCCAAGTCTCAAAATTATAAAAAAATTTCTAAGTCCCAAAATTATGAAAATTTTTCCAAGTCCCAAATCCCAAAATCAGAAGAATTTTTCTAGGTCCCAAAATTATGAAAATTTTTCCAAGTCTCAAAATTATAAAAAAATTTCTAAGTCTCAAACTTATGAAAATTTGTCTACATCCCAAAATTATGAAAATTTTTCTAAACCGGGAATGAAATTTTTTCTAACTACCAAAATTAGGAAAATTTTTCCAAGTCCCAAAATTATAAAAAAATTTCTAAGTCCCAAAATTATGAAAATTTTTCCAAGTCCCAAATCTCAAAATCAGAAGAATTTTTCTAGGTCCCAAAATTATGAAAATTTTTCCAAGTCTCAAAATTATGAAAAATTTTTTAAGTCACAAAATTATGAAAATTTTTCCAAGACCCAATCGCGAAATCATAAAAATTCTTCTAAGCATCAAATCATTAACTGATAAAATGTCTTCTAAGTCCCAAAATTATGAAAATTGTTTTATGTTCTAATATTATGAAAACTTTTCCAATTCCCAAATTATGAAAATTTTTCTTAGTCCCAAAATTATGAAAATTTTTCTAAGTCCCGAAATCATAAACAATTTATGTCCCTAAATTATGAAAATTTTTCCAAGACCCCAAATTCTGAAAAAAATTTCTAAGTTCCGAAAACATTAAAATATTTCTAAGTCCCAAAATATGAAAATTTTGTTACGTGTCGAAATCATAAAAAAATGTCTCAGTCCCAAACTTATGAACATTTTTCAAAGTTCCGGATTCATAAAAATTTTTCTACGTCCCAAAATTATAAAAAGTTTTCTAAATCCCGGAATCATAAACATTTTTCTGAGTCCCAAAATTATGAAAAAATTTGTAAGTCCCGAAATCATAAAAATGTTTCCAAGTCCCAAATCCCGAAATCAGAAGAATTCTTCTAGGTCCCAAAATTATGAAAATTTTTCCAAGTCTCAAAATTATGAAAATTTTTTTAAGTCCCAAAATTATGAAAATTTTTCCAATACCCAATCCCGAAATCATAAAAATTCTTCTAAGCCCCAAAACATGAATTGATAAAATGTCTTCTAAATCCCAAAGTTATGAAAATTTTTGTATGTCCCAATATTATGAAAACTTTTTCAATTCCCAAATTATGAAAATTTTCCTTTGTCCCAAAATTATGAAAAATTTTCTAAGTCCCGAAATCATAAACAATTTATGTCCCTAAATTATGAAAAGTTTTCTAAATCCCGGAATCATAAACATTTTTCTGAGTCCCAAAATTTTGAAAAATTTTTTAAGTCCCGAAATCAAAAAATTTTTTCCAAGTCCCAAATCCCGAAATCAGAAGAATTCTTCTAGGTCCCAAAATTATGAAAATTTTTCCAAGTCTCGAAATTATGTAAATTTTTTTAAGTCCCAAAATTATGAAAATTTTTCCAATACCCAATCCCGAAATCATAAAAATTCTTCTAAGCCTCAAATCATGAACTCATAAAATGTCTTCTAAGTCCCAAAATTATGAAAATTTTTGTATGTCCCAATATTATGAAAACTTTTCCAATTCGCAAAATTATGAAAATTTTTCCAAGACCCAATATCGAAATCATAAAAATTCTTCTCAGCCCCAAATCCCGAAATCAGAAGAATTCTTCTAGGTCCTAAAATTATGAAAATTTTACCAAGTCCCAAAATTATGAAAATTTTTTTACTCCCAAAATTATGAACATTTTTCTAAGTCCCGAAATCATAAAAAAATTTAGTCCATAAATTATGAAAATTTTACCAATACCCCAAATTATGAAAAAAATTTCTATGTCCCAAAAACATTAAAATATTTTTAAGTCACAAATTTTGAAATTTTTTTTTACGTGGCGAAATCATAAAAAATTTTCCAAGTCCCAAATCCCGAGATCAGGAGAATTCTTTTAGGTCCCAAAATTATGAAAATTTTTCCAAGTCCCAAAATTATGAAAATATGTCCAAGTCCCAAATCCCAAAATTAGAAGAATGTTTCTAGGTCCCAAAATTATGAAAATTTTTCCAAGTCTCAAAATTATGAAAATTTTTTGAAGTCACAAAATTATGAAAATTTTTCCAAGACCTAATCCCGAAATCATAAAAATTCTTCTAAGCCTCAAATCATGAACTGATAAAATGTCTTCCAAGTCCCAAAATTATGAAATTTTTTTTAAGTCCCAAATTTTTTTAAATACCAAAATTATGAAAATTTTTTTAAGTCCCAATATTATGAAAACTTTTCCAATTCCCAAAATTATGAAAATTTGTCTTAGTCCCAAACTTATGAAAATATTTCTAAGTTCCGGAATCATAAAAATTTTTTCGAAGTCCCAAAATTATGAACATTTTACCAAGTCCCAAAATTATGAAAATTTTTCTTAGTCCCTAAATGATGAACATTTTTCTAAGTCCCGAAATCATAAAAAATTTAAGTCCATAATTATAAGAATTTTTCCAATACCCCAAATTATGAAAAAAAATTCTAAGTCCCGAAAACATTAAAATATTTCTAAGTCACAAATTATGAAAATTTTTTTTACGTGGCGAAATCATAAAAACTTTTCCAAGTCCCAAATCTCGAAATCAGGAGAATTCTTTTAGGTCCCAAAATTATTAAAATTTTTCCAAGTCCCAAATCCCAAAATAAGAAGAATTTTTCTAGGTCCCAAAATTATGAAAATTTTTCCAAGTCTCAAAATTATGAAAATTTTTCTAAGTCCCAAAATTATGAAAAGTTTTTTAAGTCCCGGAATCATAAAAATTTGTCTGAGTCCCAAAATCATGAAAAAATTTTTAAGTCCCGAAATCATAAAAATTTATCCAAGTCCCAAAATTATGAAAATTTTTCTAAGTCCCAAAATTATGAAAAGTTTTCTAAATCCCGGTATCATAAAAATTTTTCTGAGTGCCAAAATAATGAAAATTTTTTTAAGTCTCGAAATCATAAAACAATTTCCAAGTCTCAAATCCCGAAATCAGAAGAATTCTTCTAGGACCCAAAATTATGAAAATTTTTCCAAGACCCAATCCCGAAATCATAAAAATTCTTCTAGGTCCCAAATCCCGAAATGATAAAATATCTTCTACGTCCCAAAGTTATGACAATTTTTTTAAGTCCCAAAATTATGAAAATTTTTCTTAGTCCCAAAATTATGAAATTTTTTCCACGACCCAATCCCGAAATCATAAAAATTTTTCTAAGCCCCAAATCATGAAATCATAAATTGTCTTCTAAGTCCCAAAATTATGAAAATTTATTTAAGTCCCAATATTATGAAAACTTTTCCAATTACCAAAATTATGAAAATTTGTCTTAGTCCCAAACTTATGAAAATATTTCTAAGTTCCGGAATCATAAAAATTTTTTCGAAGTCCCAAAATTATAAACATTTTACCAAGTCCCAAAACTATAAAAATTTTTCTTAGTCCCTAAATGATGAACATTTTTCCAAGTCCCAAATCCCAAAATAAGAAGAGTTTTTCTAGTTCAAAGTTCCGGAATCATAAAAATTTTTCTACGTCCCAAAATTATAAAAAGTTTTCTAAATCCCGGAATCATAAACATTTTTCTGAGTCCCAAAATTATGAAAAATTTTTTAAGTCCTGAAATGATAAAAATTTTTCCAAGTCCCAAATCCCGAAATCAGAAGAATTCTTCTAGGTACCAAGGTTATGGAAATTTTTTTAAATACCAAAATTATGAAAATTTTTCTTAATCCCAAAATTAAGAAAATTTTTCAACGACCCAATCCCGAAATCATAAAATTTTTTCTAAGCCCTAAATAATGAAATCATAAAAATTTTCTAAGTCCCAAAATTATGAAAAGTTTTTTAAGTCCCGAAATCATAAAAATATTTCCAAGTAACAAATCCCGAAATCAGGAGAATTCTTTTAGGTCCCAAAATTATTAAAATTTTTCCAAGTCCCAAATCCCAAAATAAGAAGAATTTTTCTAGGTCGCAAAATTATGAAAATTTTTCCAAGTCTCAAAATTATGAAAATTTTTCTAAGTCCCAAAATTATGAAAATTTTTCCAAGTCCCAAATCCCAAAATAAGAAGAGTTTTTCTAGTTCAAAGTTCCGGATTCATAAAAATTTTTCTACGTCCCAAAATTATAAAAAGTTTTCTAAATCCCGGAATCATAAACATTTTTCTGAGTCCCAAAATTATGAAAAATTTTTTAAGTCCCGAAATGATAAAAAATTTTCCAAGTCCCAAATCCCGAAATCAGAAGAATTCTTCTAGGTACCAATATTATGAAAACTTTTCCAATTCCCAAAATTATGAAAATTTTTCCAAGACCTAATCCCGAAATCATAAAAATTCTTCTAAGCCTCAAATCATGAACTGATAAAATGTCTTCCAAGTCCCAAAATTATGAAATTTTTTTCAAGTCCCAAATCCCAAAATAAGAAGAGTTTTTCTAGTTCAAAGTTCCGGATTCATAAAAATTTTTCTACGTCCCAAAATTATAAAAAGTTTTCTAAATCCCGGAATCATAAACATTTTTCTGAGTCCCAAAATTATGAAAAAATTTTTAAGTCCCGAAATGATAAAAAATTTTCCAAGTCCCAAATCCCGAAATCAGAAGAATTCTTCTAGGTACCAAGGTTATGGAAATTTTTTTAAATACCAAAATTATGAAAATTTTTCTAAATCCCAAAATTATGAAAATTTTTACGACCCAATACCGAAATCATAAAATTTTTTCTAAGCCCGAAATCATGAAATCATAAAAATTTTCTAAGTCCCAAAATTATGAAAAGTTTTTTAAGTCCCGAAATCATAAAAATATTTCCAAGTAACAAATCCCGAATTCAGAAGAATTTTTCTAGGTCCCAAAATTATGAAAACTTTTCCAAGTCCCAAAATTATGAAAATGTTTCTAAGTCCCCAAATTATGAAAATTTTCTAAGTGCCAAAAGTCATAAATAGAAGTTATAAAATATTGAAAATTTTTCAGTCATAAAAAGCATAAAAAATTTTCTTAGTCGCAAAATTTTGAAAATTTTTCTTAGTCCCAAAATTATAAAAAGTTTTCGAAATCCCGGAATCATAAAAAATTTTCTGAGTCCCAAAATTATGAAAATTTTTTTAAGTCCCGAAATCATAAAAAATTTTCCAAGTCTCAAATCCCGAAATCAGAAGAATTTTTCTAGGTCCCAAAATTATGAAAATTTTTTTAAGTCCCAAGATGATGATGATGATGATGATGATGATGATGATGATGATGATGATGATGATGATGATGATGATGATGATGATGATGATGATGATGATGATGATGATGATGATGATGATGATGATGATGATGATGATGATGATGATGATGATGATGATGATGATGATGATGATGATGATGATGATGATGATGATGATGATGATGATGATGATGATGATGATGATGATGATGATGATGATGATGATGATGATGATGATGATGATGATGATGATGATGATGATGATGATGATGATGATGATGATGATGATGATGATGATGATGATGATGATGATGATGATGATGATGATGATGATGATGATGATGATGATGATGATGATGATGATGATGATGATGATGATGATGATGATGATGATGATGATGATGATGATGATGATGATGATGATGATGATGATGATGATGATGATGATGATGATGATGATGATGATGATGATGATGATGATGATGATGATGATGATGATGATGATGATGATGATGATGATGATGATGATGATGATGATGATGATGATGATGATGATGATGATGATGATGATGATGATGATGATGATGATGATGATGATGATGATGATGATGATGATGATGATGATGATGATGATGATGATGATGATGATGATGATGATGATGATGATGATGATGATGATGATGATGATGATGATGATGATGATGATGATGATGATGATGATGATGATGATGATGATGATGATGATGATGATGATGATGATGATGATGATGATGATGATGATGATGATGATGATGATGATGATGATGATGATGATGATGATGATGATGATGATGATGATGATGATGATGATGATGATGATGATGATGATGATGATGATGATGATGATGATGATGATGATGATGATGATGATGATGATGATGATGATGATGATGATGATGATGATGATGATGATGATGATGATGATGATGATGATGATGATGATGATGATGATGATGATGATGATGATGATGATGATGATGATGATGATGATGATGATGATGATGATGATGATGATGATGATGATGATGATGATGATGATGATGATGATGATGATGATGATGATGATGATGATGATGATGATGATGATGATGATGATGATGATGATGATGATGATGATGATGATGATGATGATGATGATGATGATGATGATGATGATGATGATGATGATGATGATGATGATGATGATGATGATGATGATGATGATGATGATGATGATGATGATGATGATGATGATGATGATGATGATGATGATGATGATGATGATGATGATGATGATGATGATGATGATGATGATGATGATGATGATGATGATGATGATGATGATGATGATGATGATGATGATGATGATGATGATGATGATGATGATGATGATGATGATGATGATGATGATGATGATGATGATGATGATGATGATGATGATGATGATGATGATGATGATGATGATGATGATGATGATGATGATGATGATGATGATGATGATGATGATGATGATGATGATGATGATGATGATGATGATGATGATGATGATGATGATGATGATGATGATGATGATGATGATGATGATGATGATGATGATGATGATGATGATGATGATGATGATGATGATGATGATGATGATGATGATGATGATGATGATGATGATGATGATGATGATGATGATGATGATGATGATGATGATGATGATGATGATGATGATGATGATGATGATGATGATGATGATGATGATGATGATGATGATGATGATGATGATGATGATGATGATGATGATGATGATGATGATGATGATGATGATGATGATGATGATGATGATGATGATGATGATGATGATGATGATGATGATGATGATGATGATGATGATGATGATGATGATGATGATGATGATGATGATGATGATGATGATGATGATGATGATGATGATGATGATGATGATGATGATGATGATGATGATGATGATGATGATGATGATGATGATGATGATGATGATGATGATGATGATGATGATGATGATGATGATGATGATGATGATGATGATGATGATGATGATGATGATGATGATGATGATGATGATGATGATGATGATGATGATGATGATGATGATGATGATGATGATGATGATGATGATGATGATGATGATGATGATGATGATGATGATGATGATGATGATGATGATGATGATGATGATGATGATGATGATGATGATGATGATGATGATGATGATGATGATGATGATGATGATGATGATGATGATGATGATGATGATGATGATGATGATGATGATGATGATGATGATGATGATGATGATGATGATGATGATGATGATGATGATGATGATGATGATGATGATGATGATGATGATGATGATGATGATGATGATGATGATGATGATGATGATGATGATGATGATGATGATGATGATGATGATGATGATGATGATGATGATGATGATGATGATGATGATGATGATGATGATGATGATGATGATGATGATGATGATGATGATGATGATGATGATGATGATGATGATGATGATGATGATGATGATGATGATGATGATGATGATGATGATGATGATGATGATGATGATGATGATGATGATGATGATGATGATGATGATGATGATGATGATGATGATGATGATGATGATGATGATGATGATGATGATGATGATGATGATGATGATGATGATGATGATGATGATGATGATGATGATGATGATGATGATGATGATGATGATGATGATGATGATGATGATGATGATGATGATGATGATGATGATGATGATGATGATGATGATGATGATGATGATGATGATGATGATGATGATGATGATGATGATGATGATGATGATGATGATGATGATGATGATGATGATGATGATGATGATGATGATGATGATGATGATGATGATGATGATGATGATGATGATGATGATGATGATGATGATGATGATGATGATGATGATGATGATGATGATGATGATGATGATGATGATGATGATGATGATGATGATGATGATGATGATGATGATGATGATGATGATGATGATGATGATGATGATGATGATGATGATGATGATGATGATGATGATGATGATGATGATGATGATGATGATGATGATGATGATGATGATGATGATGATGATGATGATGATGATGATGATGATGATGATGATGATGATGATGATGATGATGATGATGATGATGATGATGATGATGATGATGATGATGATGATGATGATGATGATGATGATGATGATGATGATGATGATGATGATGATGATGATGATGATGATGATGATGATGATGATGATGATGATGATGATGATGATGATGATGATGATGATGATGATGATGATGATGATGATGATGATGATGATGATGATGATGATGATGATGATGATGATGATGATGATGATGATGATGATGATGATGATGATGATGATGATGATGATGATGATGATGATGATGATGATGATGATGATGATGATGATGATGATGATGATGATGATGATGATGATGATGATGATGATGATGATGATGATGATGATGATGATGATGATGATGATGATGATGATGATGATGATGATGATGATGATGATGATGATGATGATGATGATGATGATGATGATGATGATGATGATGATGATGATGATGATGATGATGATGATGATGATGATGATGATGATGATGATGATGATGATGATGATGATGATGATGATGATGATGATGATGATGATGATGATGATGATGATGATGATGATGATGATGATGATGATGATGATGATGATGATGATGATGATGATGATGATGATGATGATGATGATGATGATGATGATGATGATGATGATGATGATGATGATGATGATGATGATGATGATGATGATGATGATGATGATGATGATGATGATGATGATGATGATGATGATGATGATGATGATGATGATGATGATGATGATGATGATGATGATGATGATGATGATGATGATGATGATGATGATGATGATGATGATGATGATGATGATGATGATGATGATGATGATGATGATGATGATGATGATGATGATGATGATGATGATGATGATGATGATGATGATGATGATGATGATGATGATGATGATGATGATGATGATGATGATGATGATGATGATGATGATGATGATGATGATGATGATGATGATGATGATGATGATGATGATGATGATGATGATGATGATGATGATGATGATGATGATGATGATGATGATGATGATGATGATGATGATGATGATGATGATGATGATGATGATGATGATGATGATGATGATGATGATGATGATGATGATGATGATGATGATGATGATGATGATGATGATGATGATGATGATGATGATGATGATGATGATGATGATGATGATGATGATGATGATGATGATGATGATGATGATGATGATGATGATGATGATGATGATGATGATGATGATGATGATGATGATGATGATGATGATGATGATGATGATGATGATGATGATGATGATGATGATGATGATGATGATGATGATGATGATGATGATGATGATGATGATGATGATGATGATGATGATGATGATGATGATGATGATGATGATGATGATGATGATGATGATGATGATGATGATGATGATGATGATGATGATGATGATGATGATGATGATGATGATGATGATGATGATGATGATGATGATGATGATGATGATGATGATGATGATGATGATGATGATGATGATGATGATGATGATGATGATGATGATGATGATGATGATGATGATGATGATGATGATGATGATGATGATGATGATGATGATGATGATGATGATGATGATGATGATGATGATGATGATGATGATGATGATGATGATGATGATGATGATGATGATGATGATGATGATGATGATGATGATGATGATGATGATGATGATGATGATGATGATGATGATGATGATGATGATGATGATGATGATGATGATGATGATGATGATGATGATGATGATGATGATGATGATGATGATGATGATGATGATGATGATGATGATGATGATGATGATGATGATGATGATGATGATGATGATGATGATGATGATGATGATGATGATGATGATGATGATGATGATGATGATGATGATGATGATGATGATGATGATGATGATGATGATGATGATGATGATGATGATGATGATGATGATGATGATGATGATGATGATGATGATGATGATGATGATGATGATGATGATGATGATGATGATGATGATGATGATGATGATGATGATGATGATGATGATGATGATGATGATGATGATGATGATGATGATGATGATGATGATGATGATGATGATGATGATGATGATGATGATGATGATGATGATGATGATGATGATGATGATGATGATGATGATGATGATGATGATGATGATGATGATGATGATGATGATGATGATGATGATGATGATGATGATGATGATGATGATGATGATGATGATGATGATGATGATGATGATGATGATGATGATGATGATGATGATGATGATGATGATGATGATGATGATGATGATGATGATGATGATGATGATGATGATGATGATGATGATGATGATGATGATGATGATGATGATGATGATGATGATGATGATGATGATGATGATGATGATGATGATGATGATGATGATGATGATGATGATGATGATGATGATGATGATGATGATGATGATGATGATGATGATGATGATGATGATGATGATGATGATGATGATGATGATGATGATGATGATGATGATGATGATGATGATGATGATGATGATGATGATGATGATGATGATGATGATGATGATGATGATGATGATGATGATGATGATGATGATGATGATGATGATGATGATGATGATGATGATGATGATGATGATGATGATGATGATGATGATGATGATGATGATGATGATGATGATGATGATGATGATGATGATGATGATGATGATGATGATGATGATGATGATGATGATGATGATGATGATGATGATGATGATGATGATGATGATGATGATGATGATGATGATGATGATGATGATGATGATGATGATGATGATGATGATGATGATGATGATGATGATGATGATGATGATGATGATGATGATGATGATGATGATGATGATGATGATGATGATGATGATGATGATGATGATGATGATGATGATGATGATGATGATGATGATGATGATGATGATGATGATGATGATGATGATGATGATGATGATGATGATGATGATGATGATGATGATGATGATGATGATGATGATGATGATGATGATGATGATGATGATGATGATGATGATGATGATGATGATGATGATGATGATGATGATGATGATGATGATGATGATGATGATGATGATGATGATGATGATGATGATGATGATGATGATGATGATGATGATGATGATGATGATGATGATGATGATGATGATGATGATGATGATGATGATGATGATGATGATGATGATGATGATGATGATGATGATGATGATGATGATGATGATGATGATGATGATGATGATGATGATGATGATGAT